>WSTY01001228.1:0-11539 GCA_019633465.1 Tulasnella sp. 417
GACGAGCTCGGAAGGCGACTGGGCTTCAGGGGACGATGAAATAGCAGTAGCGTTTCAGAAGGTACGCCGCTCCATTTTTCGCTTCATCGTGGTGAATCATCTCATTTGGAATGGAAAGTATTATGTGCCCAGCGGTATTCATGCCCCGAATGAGATCCCGCAAAACGAGGGCGAGGAGTAAAAGGGTCTTGCTAGTCATACTGTTCCAGCTTCGGTACCCTAGCATATATCTTCGTGCCAGTACTACCATAGACATCACTAGGCAAGATAGTGTAGGGCATTTCTAGTTGCTCGCTGGACTCAAATCCTACGATTTGAAGGAATTGTGTTATTTATTGTAGACATCCTCAACAAGAAATATGCTTCCAACAAGCTAGCAACGTCCGCTTCCATGGTAGTCCACGCGCATTGGCAAATGAATAAATAAATAAAATAAGTGGGTTAAATGTTACAAATCGTTTCTTATATTGCGGTTGGCATTGCGAATGTGAGTGAAGATGATTCCTCCTCCCCCCAGCAGGAAGAGTCGGCGAAGCTCTGTTGGGATTGATGGTGGGAGATTTGTTTCAAGGCATGCAGCGCGTTCACGCCACCCCTAAAATCGTCAATGTGAAGGTAGAGCTCTATTGCTTGCTTGTAAGATAATTCGGCCTCAGTGTATTTGAGCCGAAGGCCATAAACCTCTCCCAAGGCACAGCACACGTTCGCTTGATCCACGTCATTGCCGAGGCCGGCGTAGATATTTAGTGCCTGCTTATAAGCTGATTCGGCCTCGGAATATTTAGATTGCTGGCGGTAGACCTCTCCTAGGCCAAACAAGGTTTCCGCTTGGCCCCGACCATCGCCGATATGGGTGTAGATGTTGAGGGCTCGCCCATAACACGATCCCGCCTCGAACCACTTGAACTGGTAGCGGAGAACCTCTCCCAGGCCGTATGACGCCTTCGCTTGGCCCTCATCATGGTGGCCGATCCGAGCGTAGATGCTCAATGCATTCCGGTAAGATCGTTCGGCCTCGTTGTATTTGGATCGATGACAATAAACCTCTGCCAGACCGGTCAACACTTTTGCTCGACCACCTCCATTATCCCCGATGCGAGAATAGTTTGCTAGTGCCTTCCGGTAGAATGATTCGGCCGCTTTGTGTTTAGATTGGTGACAATGGACCACGCCCAGGGAGTATCTTGCATCTGCCTGACCCCGTAAATTACCAATACGGTTGTTGATTTCCAGCGCGTGGTTGCAAAACGACTCCGCGTGAGCGTATTTGGATTGGGCGCAGTTGACGTTTCCCAGCCCCAATAATGCGTTGGCCTGCCCTGCAGCATCACCGATGCGAGCGTAGATGCTGTGTACTTGACCAAATATATGTTCCGCTTTGAAGAATTGAAATTGAAGATGGTAGACGTTTGCTAAGCCTAGGAGTGCGTCGGCTCGGCCCTGCTCATCGCCGATACGAGCGTATATCTCTTGCGCCTTCATGAAAGAGTCTTGGGCCTTGTCGTAGTAACGCGATTGAGCTTGATAAATGTGGCCCAGCCCGCACAATATGCTGGCTTGACCCTGATCGTCGCCAACGGTGTTGTAGATCAATTGGGCCGAAGTGAAGGAGGCTTCGGCTTTGTCGAACTTGGATTGGTGATGATAGGCACCTGCCAACCCTCGTAACGCGTTGGCTCGGCCAAGGTCATCCCCGAGGCTGTCATATATTTGGTTCGCTCGGGTAAAAAACTTTTGTGCCTCAGTGTATTTGCACTGAGCGACAGCAATGTTTCCCAGCCAATAAGCCGCTTCTGCCCTTTCGAACTCATTTTGGTCATCTGTGCTGGTCGCGAGATGCAGCACGTGCTGGAAGAGGGAGGCGGCATCTTGGTAGCGAGCGCGCTGGTAGAGCATGCGGCCCATTTGTAACAGCAGCCGACTTGTTCCAAATTTGGAGCCTAGAGGTTTTCCACCTAACGGGGGTATTGATGGCTGATACAGAGGCGAATCAGAAGCTGCCTGACTACAGATGACTGCCACGCTCACCACCCATTTGACCTCGTCACAACACTGGGAGATGCTGGGCCTATCTCTAGGATCTAGTTCCCAACAATCTGTCATCAAGCTGCAAAGCGTGACGATCTGCGACAGTTGATCGTCTTCACTGGCAGAAGGGACCTTGCCTTGAACCACCCTCGATGTAATGGCAGTTCCTGAATTGAGGTCGGGAAACGGGAGTTGATTCGTCATGACCTATCGAATAAATTTCAGTTACCACACGCCGAGCTCGAAAGATCTCAGGGCGCTTACCTCCCAGCACACCCATCCAACCGACCAAATATCACTTTTTAAACCCGGGTTTTCCCCATTCACGACCTCGGGAGGAGCCCAAAGAAAAGACCAAGCAGGTCCCGTCAAAGTTAGCTGATTACCAGTGGCAACAACCTGTATTCGGGGGGAATCCACTGCGGTTGGGTCGCCACTCCTTCCCCGGCCGTTCCCCTGATCTGCGATTGTCGACTCTCGTATAACGCGAGCCGAACCAAAGTCGGTAATGACCGCACGGTATGAAGCATTAACAAGAATGTTGAGCTATCGTGTTACTTGGGTGAGATACGGGGTGATGTTTGGGTGTAGATAGGTCAGCTCACCGACTTGAGGTCACCATGGCATATCGGCGGTTGGCGGGTATGGAGAAAGTTGAGACCTTCAAAAGTATCCTTGATCTAGAACTAACACACGATGGGCTCTGCAAGTCTGGTCGCTCTAGATGTTCACTTACAAGGGAAATGCGCTCAGGGATTTCCCACTGTCCCCTCGCTAGGAATTCGCTGACGTTCCCGTTTGGCTCCCATGACAAAACTATCCAAGCTTGTCCTTTTTTAAAGTCTTCGATAAACCCAACCAATCGGGCGATGTTCTCATGAGATAACCTGGTCATCAACTCGACTTCATGGGTAAATTCCTGGGTGCGTAAGCGTAAGGACTTCGGGATACGCTTGCAACGTCGTTATTTTGCTTACGTTAGCGAATCGGTGCTTATCCGCACCCTGGTGATGCGCAAGTTTTTTCACTGCTACTTGCTTCTTGCGGCTCCAGATTCTCCGCTGAAATGTTGCTTGCACTACGTCGGCTTTGCCTCCTCTTCTCAGCGGTGCAGACGAGGTGATTTTAATTGCGCTACGCTGGATCCGAAAGCTTGACAGGTTGCTGAGCATTTCCTGCTGCATGTATCCCTATGCCGTCAATTATCTAACCATAGGAAAAACGGGGGATTGGACCAACGGCGGAGAGCTTGGGTTTTGCTTCATCTCGATGCTGCGTGTCGGCGCATTCGCCTCCTAAAGCCATTTCATTGCTGGCTATGGTCTGGACTTGAGGAATTGGAATATGGGGACGTCGATATGTATATTTGGAAAAGGACTCAAGGAAATTTGACATTAGACAGATCCTGGGAGAGGACTTGGAGCCGACTTTGGTTCGTGAAATGTGGGAGGGGACTTGGTCGCAATGTATAAAACGCGGTAAGAATAAAAGAAGTTGGAGGGGAATGCGTCGGCCCCACCCGAACCGACAGCCGCATAAGTATTAGCGGGCGGGGCTTTGCCGGTTGCGACTGACTGACACGGCTTCGTGAGGGACGTCCTTCGCAACAGAGGCGATGCCCTCCGAGCCGAGCGTCCCGGACATTCAACATGGCAAAAACGCCGCAAAAAGCGCCATACGTGCTGCCTTGCACCTGTCTCAGTCTGATACCAAGTGAACACCCAGGGAATGTGCTACAACTGTGGACTGGCCCGTTCGGTGATGTGATTCCTTCTGTTCGCACGCTCTACTTTATGTTTCGACCGGTCAACTCCATCAAATAAGATATTGTATCCGTACCCAGGATCAGTACGAAGGGCAAGTACAAAGCCATGGACCCTAGGGAACCGCACCATTGGGCGAGATGTCAAAAGCCACCTACATCTATCGTTCCCTCCACACCATTACGTGCACATGCTTTATCTGGGGAAGTCAGTTGCTCTTTTTCGTTCTCACGGAACAACTTAGGGCTTGGTCATAAATCTACATGCTGTATGTGTTGCATGAAGAGTGCCTCGTGACCGATGACCAGGTGTCTGTTTTCCAAGTCCGTCTAAGCGATGACATCATCGCAGACTGCGTTACAGAGATGCGGTTCGGTTTTGGAACGGGAACCGCAAACCGACTTTCTCAGAAGGTAGAACCTGTTCGGGAACCGAACCGAACCGAACCGAATCAGCGGCAACAGTAGGCCGCCGCACGAGACATTAGGCCGCCGCACTAGACAAGATGAGTGGGGGTACCGTCGACGGGGAGACGCCGAACTGAGCCACGGCTCCGGCGGCCTGGATATTACTGCGCAGCGCCTTTGGGTGCCATCCTGCGGCAGTCTCGGTGGCTTGCGTTGTGACCCCCATTGCCTCTCGGGACTAGGGACGCCAGGCGCGACGGCGGCAGAGCCCTCAGGGAGATCTGCGCAGTGGCAAGATTTCAAGTTACATAAGTAAGGCCCTCATTTGCCGCGAGCCAGAAGCCTGGAAGACGTGCTCCGAGTCAAGTGTTTCCGGCTCGGTTGCACCACAAGTCGTTGCGAACCTCCCCTGACGATCGTTGCCTTGTCGATCAAATACTTCTCGGTCCGTGGACGTTCGGGTTTGCTACATGTTCTCCGAATCTCCTGATGTTACTATCATTCCTTCCACAATTACAACAATTAGAATTTAGATGACTAGAAATGATCCTTCCGCATGCCAAGGAAGTCCGTGTCAGGGGCGAAGGACCCTGACAGGGCTTTGTTCGAGTCCGAACTGCAAACTTGGACAACCAACATCCACTCATCACCCCTTACCTCCTCCTCATTACCAATCCTCCAAATCAAACAATGGTCGAAGCAGGTGCACTGCCCCAGCACGTCTTCGACACCCGTTATCTCTACGAACTCGGTGCAAGGATCCTGCCACGTGACTTTCGACGAAGCAACGGTGAAGAGGAAGAAGAGGAGACAGTTGAGAAGGTGGCATATGACCTTGAAGATGCCGCACAAAGACGTTGGTGTCATTGCGATCCTTGGAAACGCTGGAAGAAGGGATTTGACGAAGACTCTGACGAAGAGGACGGATGGTTCTGCACATACCGGAGCATCGAGGACCAGTACCAGTAAGATTCAAACTTGTTTCGGTCCTAGTGAATTGCGGTTGAGCACGGCACGTCTTTTACTCCAGAATGCATGTTGTACTGGAGCAGGCTCGATTGGATATTGGGGAAGATCCAACCGAGTTTTCCAAGGCTATATACGAGGAAATTGTAGAGCGGTATGTGATTATTTCCGTGCTCTTGCACCGAAAGTTTGATTTTGATTTCTTTCGTAGCTGCAAAATTGAACATACCAAACTGTCAGCCACCCGAGCCCAGAACGCAAGCCCTTCGGACGAACAAATCCACGCCGCTCCCCCTCCTTCACCCCCTCATCCCTGCGGATACCCTCCGTTTTCTTTCCAACAACTGCCCGAAGAACTCTTGGTCGAAATTGCCTTACTCGCCCAAGCGTCCGATCCGTACGCTCATGTCAAGCTATCCCACGTGGACGCTTCGCTACGCGCATTGGTCAATTCGACGCCGCTGTTGTGGTCTCGAGTCGACTTCCTATACCCGTTGCACATGGTGCATCGATATCTGGAACGCTCCGCGGACGTTCTGCTTAGAGTGACGGCACTTCCTCCCTTGCACATCGGCTTCGCCAATCATCCTGTCCTGGAAGGTGTAAAGAAGGATGAAAGTGCCAAACTGAAGGAGTTCATGCGCGCTCTACGCCCTCACCGTCACCGCATACATTCCTTCCGTTTGCGTTACGAGGACATCATGTTCGAGGTCTCGGGAGAGAACGAGGGACCAATGCCTGTGCACGATTTCCTGTGGGACGGGTCTATGGTCGAACTGGAGCTGCTGGATTTGGAGTTCGGAGATTGGACGTTGGATGGCACCAAGGCGTTCCCATCAAGCTATTCCGTCAGAGAGTTGCATCTACACAGGTCCTGGACGAGGGAGTATCTTCCGCTCTTTTCATCGAGCCTCAAGTCCCTCGTCATCACCGACGAACGCGCGCCTTTCTCCAAGATCGTCGACGCACTTCAAGCGGCTCCATGCCTCACATCGTTGACCTTTCGCGATATGTCGTTCACCGGGATTGGAGAGAAGAAAGGACCCGTGTTGGACTTGGGCCAGCTGGAGTCGTTGGCCCTCGTTCGGGTCGTCGGTAGCGCGGCCGAAGCCCTGCTCAACTGCATTGTAGCGTCAAACCTGACCTCGATTGTCCTCCAGTTAGCCCTCCACTCCGTAGACGACCGAACGGACATCAACCAACTCCCACTATTCCCCGCTCCCCGACCGTCGGTTCGGCACCTAGACCTGACCGCTTGCGATGGAGGACCTTCCTTCTTCGAATCGGTCTTCCGGACCTTTCCGCATCTCACCCATCTTCGAATCGCATCGTCAAATGTTTCGGCCGAGGATCTCCTTCTCTTAGCCACGAAGTTGTATCACAAGAGCGGAGATGGTTTTCAGTTGGGGTGTCCGAACCTCAAACACCTCACCATCGACAACGAGCTCAACGCCATCACAGAAGTGACCCGGGTGATGCTGAAGCTTCGTTACAATTTACGATTTCCGTTGGAGTCGCTCACCCTCCGGGGGATATCGGTAAACCAGGCCCTCTTGGAGAGATTGCTCGCGCTCGACGAAATCATTCCCAAGATCGAAATTGCAGAATTTGATCAAGAGCTGGACGTGTACGAGGATCCAGACGATGGTAGCGCCAGCGAGACGAGCTCGGAGGGAGATTGGGCCTCCGGGGATGAGGAAATAGTAACAACGTACCGACAGGTAGGAGGTGCCGTCTACGGTTCTAGCGGCTCGTTATCTCATTCTGGGCACAAAAGTACATGCTTCACGAGGACACCCCCGTGCCTGATGTGGATTTGCACAGCGAGTAGTAATGATGGTAAGTAGTTAAAGTTCTCTTTCCACTAGATCTGTGTGCCGAGGGCGTTCCGTCACTCCACACGTCAAACCTAAAAATCCGGAATCGCTTAAGATGAATCGAGCATCCAAATGGCTCATCAACTCTCCCCCAAACAATCAATGTACGTTAAACGTGTGACTAGTGATCCTAGCTTAACCTGAAACCTTTTATTGGCGATATTTAGGATCTAGGATGTCTGTCCTCGGACCCGACTCGCGCACTGAACCGGATGCCCAAACTGAGTGGCAACCTGGGTTCTGAAGTTGTCGATGCCTGCGTTGGATGGGGTTGTTTTGGTAACTGCTCATGTGCATAGGTGAGACACGTTGCATCCAGCTTCGCCGCACAGCCTCGCTGCAGCTAGCTCGCCTACTCACTCGTACAACGGACTCTCTGAGAAGCGGGCGCGTATATTTGTCCTTTTTTGCTTTTAAATTTTGGCCATTAATTTTGCTACGTACGCAAATCCGAAATACACCTGTTTTGAGGCTAGATATTACCAGCGTGCGGGGGCTTGGTTGGGTGGGTTGGATCCGGCGGTCACCACGGTGGCTTGGGTCGGGAGAGAATTATGAATCAGTAGAGGTCCCATTTCGGGACGGACATGCTTCATGAATGATGCAGTACTCTCGAGCGCATAATCCGAACATATGAAGACTCTTCACATGGCGGAAAACGACATCGTGCAATGAGGAACAGCTCAGCCGCGCCACCGGACAATCGTGACCCAAACATACCCTGAGCATGATTACATTGTTGACCAACGCCTCCGCCTCGTTTCTCTGGGTGTCTTGCTATCATGGGTGACTCAACGATGATCTCCGGACCGCAAACCTGTGACAGGGGCAGATAATCTTGACGGCCCTCGCTCGTTTTACGTCGACATTCCAGTGACATTTAAACGACAGCCATCCACCGCCAGATGGCGACCCAACCCCAACCTCGCCCCGAATCATTTCCTCCACCTCGTTAACCAACCCTCAAGTCAATAAATGGCCGAAGTAACTGCGTTACCCCAACACGTTCTAGATACCGATTATCTCTACGACCTAAGCGAAAGGATCCTACCGCCGGAACGGCGACCAACGACGAGGCAAGAGGGAGAAGGGGCGATTGAGAAGGTGGGATGCGACCTCTACGACGCTGCCCAAAAGCGCTGGTGCGATTGCGATTCTGAAGATCGCTGTGAGGAGGGATATGATGAGGACTCCGCTGCGGAAGACGGATGGTTCTGTTTATATCGCAGCATCGAGGATCAATACAAGTAAGATTCAAACTTATATCGGGCTTAGAGCCTTGTGGCTAAGCATAACATGGTTTTCAATTCAGAATGCATACCGTACTGAAACAGGCCCAATTGGACATTGAGGCAAATCGAAGCGAGTTCTCGAAGTCTGTGTACAAAGAGATCGTAAAGCGGTATGAAGCTTTGTCGATATTGTTGGGCTAAAGTTCTTATTTCATCTCGTCGTAGGTGCAAGCTCGAATATTCCAAGGCAGCCCATGCACGGAAGCGAAGACCTCTGGACGATCTAATTCAAACCCCCCCACCACCTCCACCCCCGCAACCCGGCACATCCGCTCCCTCCTTCCAACAGTTACCCTCAGAAATCGTCATCGAAATCGCCTTACTAGCCCAGGCCTTCGATCCGCACGCTCATATCACGCTCTCCCACGTGGACGCTCGCCTTCGCGCGATTGTCAACTCGGCCCCTTTGCTATGGTCTCGAATCGACTTCCTGTACCCTTTAAGCATGGTACATCGCTATCTTGAACGCTCCGCGGACGTTTCGCTCATAGTGACGGCGCTGCCTCCCATCCACCCGGGGCCCCCCGTCCACGGCCTGTTAAACGATGTCAAGTGGGATGAAAAGACCAGGCTGAAGGAATTCATGCGCGCTCTACGCCCCCATCGCCACCGGATCATTTCCCTCGGCCTGCGCTTTTATGATCTCACATTGGAGGTCCCCGGAGAAAACGAGGGACCAATGTCTGCGTACGATTTCCTTTGGGATGGATCTATGGTCGAGTTGGAGGTGCTCGATCTGGAACTCGACGTTTGGACGTGGGAGGGCATAAAGGCGCTCCCTTCAAACCATTCCATCAAAGAACTCCATCTCCATAGATCCTGGACGATGGAGTATCTCCCGCTCTTTTCAACGAGCCTCAGATCCCTCGTCATCACCGACGACGACGCGTCATTTTCCAAGATCTTCACAGCGCTTGAAGCGGCTCCACGCCTCACCTCGTTAACTATTCGCGATATGTCATTCACGGGGATCCGCGAGAAGAAAGGTGCCAAGTTGAACCTAGTTCAATTGGAGTCCCTCTCGCTCGTTCGGGTCTTGGGCAACGCGGCCGAGGCACTGCTCAGCTGCATCGTCGCGCCAAACTTGACGTCTATCGCTCTGCACTTGGTCAGCACTCTCCACTTGATCCTTGATTCCCCGGACATCAACCGCCTGAGACTCTTCCGCGTTCCCCGACCGTCGGTGCGGTATCTCGACTTGACCGCCTGCGACGCAAAACCGCCCTTCTTCGCTGCCGCTTTCGGGGCCTTCCCGCATCTCACCCATCTTCGAATCGCATCTTCGGATCTCTCGGAAGACCATCTTCTTCCTCTGGCTGTGACCTCATCTGATTCCTCGACCGAAGGCGGCATCCAGACAGCAGCGTGCCCGAACCTCAAACATCTCACCGTGGACAACGAGTTCAACGACATCGCAGACACGATTCGACTGGTGGCGCTTTCTCGTTACAACTCGGGATCTCCATTGGAGTCGGTTACGGTCCGGGGGATATCAACGGGGCACTGCCTCCTTCTGAGCTTCCTAAGCCTCTACAATATCGCTGCCAAGGTTCAAATCGCCGAATTTGATCAAGAGTTGGATGTGTATGCGGATTCAGATGATTGCAGCGAAAGCGAGACGAGCTCGGAAGGTGATTGGGCTTCTGGGGATGAGGAAATAGTATCAGCGTACCGAAAGGTAGGAGGTCCCGTTTGCAATTTCTAGCGGCTGGTTGTCTGATTCTGCACAAAAAGTACATGCCTCATGAGGGCCCACCCGCCTAATTTGAATCGGCAGCGCGGGGACTGAAGTGGGACAGTTCTGGTACGCGGAGAGCGGGATTCGGTTCCGGAAGATAGCGAGTAGTCTAAGTTTTACTTTCGCAGGATTTGCGTACCGACCTCGAAGGCGTTCCATTAATCCACACGTTGAACCTAGAAATTCCGTGAAACACCCCAAATTAATCGAACATCTTAATGGCTCGCCAACACGCGACCCGTCTTCCCAGACCGAAAACCGATCAATGTATTGATCCTAGCTTAATCCGAAGTACTTTGTTGTCCATATTTAGAAAGTATTTGGCATTTCTAGCATCAAAGTCTACTCGGGGACTTACCGTTTCTCCAAATGAAGTGGCATATGGGTCCAAACGCTGTAGATTCCTCCATCGGGTAGGTTCGATTTGGTAACTGTGGGTGTGCGTAGGTGAGCGTCGGTGAGGCACGTCGCACCCTGCTGCACAGCTGGTAATCTCATCCCGCACACAAAAGTACATACTTTACGAAGACACCCCTATACCTGATTTGGAGTGGCACAGCGCGGGGTAATGATGGTAAGTAGTTAAAGTTCTCTTTCCACTAGATCTGGGTACTGAGAGCGTTCTATTAATCCACGCGGTTAACCTGAAAATTCTGGAAACGCCCAAGCTGAATCGAACATTCAAATGGCTCGTGAACACTCTACTGGTCTTCCCCAAACGATCATTAATGTACGTCAGGTGAGCGGTGATCCTAGCTTATCCCGAAGCCTTTTGTTGCCCATATTTGGAAACTACTGTATCTAGATCTAGGATGTCTGTCACAGAACTCGACTCGGGCACTTACCGGTTGCCTCAAACGGAGTGGCATCCTGACACCTCGGTTGATAGGTTTGCTTTGGTAACTGTGTGTGTGCATAGGTGAGACACGTTGCATCCAGCTTTGCGCAAGAGCCTCGCTGCAGCTAGTTGGCCCACTCACTCGTCCAACGGACTCCGTGAAAAGCGTGCACGCATATTAATAAGGTTTTGGTCATGAATTTTGCTACGCAAACCCGAAATGCACCTCTCCCTGAGGCTGGACATTACTGGCGGCGGGGGCTCGGTTGGATGCGTTGGGTGCCGCGGTTCCGACAACCGCGGTGACTCGGGAGATAATCATGAATCAGTGTAGGTCCCTCTTCGGGAAGAACATGCTTCATGAATGATGGATTGCCTTCGAGCGCATAAGCCGAACATTTAAGTTGGTGGAAAACGACGTTGTCTTGGATGATTCCATTGTTGACCAACGCCTGCGCCTCGTTTCTCTTGATGTCTTGCTATCATGGGTGACTCATGGATGATACTTGCACCGCAAACCTCTGCCAGGGGCAGATAATCTTGACGGCCCTCGCTTGTTCTACGTCGAGATTTTGAACCGCGATATTTAAACGTCATCCATTTACCCTCAGATGGCGACCCAACCCCAAC
>WSTY01001229.1:0-11534 GCA_019633465.1 Tulasnella sp. 417
GCCACCGCTTCAGCTTGTCTGAAATTTAACAAGGTAGGGCCTTATGGTAAAATCGTTCATTCTTTTGACTCTAACAATGCTTACATAATAGTAGATGATCGTCAGCAAACCGGGTAATTCGGCGTATCATCCAGGGCCACCTCTAGACCCAACCTCAATCGACACGTCGCTTGTCCAACCAAATCGTCGATTCTCCTCTCTAGAGATCGCTGAAGAACTTGAGGGATCGCTAGAAGCCCCGGACCGCCCGAAGATCAGTGCTGGTTACGCAGATATATATCATGGCGTATGGACAAGCCTGCAAGGCGAGCGGATCGAAGTGGCTATCAAAGAATTCAGGGCCCTTATTCCGAGGGATAGACAAAGCGATCCTGAGGCACTAAGGAAGAGAACCGAAACGGTCAGTGTCTTCACGTGCCGCTATATTCTATCATCTTAACCTTGCCCTTTTTCATTATGCTCCAGCGAATAAAACGGGAAGTATTCGTTTGGAGTCAGACAAAACATCCGAACCTACATCCCTTACTTGGCTACCGCTCGCGACCGCAGCCACGACTCATCAGCCCCTGGTGCTCCAACGGCAATCTAATGGACTACTTACGTGAAAATCCTGGTCTCTCCCGACGAGATAAGCTTCGACTGGTCAGTGTTCTGTGTTTTGCTCTTTCTTTTCTTTCTTTTCTTCATTCTGTTTCTCGCGACCGATGCTTACCGTCTCTTGTCAGATCTACCAAACAGCATGCGGGCTTGGTCATCTCCACTCGCAAAAACCCCCAATCTGTCACGCCGATATCAAGCCGGAGAACGTTCTCGTTAATGATCAGCTTGAGGCCGCGCTTTCCGACTTTGGGCTAAGCTTGGTCCTTGAGGGCCTCGCCGTTCCTAGCGGTTTGACCACAACAGAAAGGATAAAGGGTACCCTCAACTACATGGCAGGAGAACTATTTGAGGGGGAGAAGCCAAACCGTGAGAGTGATGTTTATGCCTTTGGGGGGCTAATTTTGACCGTAAGTAAGCCCGGCGAATATGAACAAACGCCGAGTGAGCCCAACTTGAAGCTTGCATTAGGTCATGAGTGGAAAACCTCCGTTTACTGGACTTCGTGAACCGATTATTATGCGTCGCGTAATCCAAAACCAACCTCCCAAACCAGAGGATCATTCCGAGTTGCCCTTGGGGGATCCTCTGTGGAGCTTGATGCGGTGCTGCTGGCACCAAAATCCGAGGTTACGGCCTACCATGCAGGGAGTTCTGGCGGAGGTTAGTTTTCGTACAAGAACAATGTATGATCTGAATTTTGGCGTTTATTACACTAGCTGTCGAAAGGTACTGGGGATGTTCTAGACTTAGAACCTCAACCAACAAATATGGTATGCCCTCCCCGCTTGAACTCCCCAACCATCAAGTCCAAAAAAATTCGGCGAGTCGATAGACACTAACCAGAAAATGTCTTCCTTAGATGCCAGCCAAATTAACTATGTCCCCGGACGACAAGGCTAAAGTGGAGGTTGCGATCCCCGAGGGTTCCGGCAAAAGCCTCCACGTCGCCCTCGTCAAAATATACTATGCCCCTCCCGACTCAACCAGCTGGACGTACATAGGCCAAGAAGGTGCACTAGTCTTGGTGGTGGATAAGATCAGAGGAGGGCTTTGGTTTAAGATGGTCGACTTGGAGGTTGGTAAGCCCACATCATGTCGGTAGGGCTCCGTTAGGGTTAACCACCACCTTGGGGACTTAAATAGGGAACCGAGGGTGTAACTTGGGAGCACCGAATTTATGGGGACCTTGCCTGTTATCAAGATTGGCCGTCCTTCCTTTCGTTTTCTGGAGAGGTCAGTTGATGACTGAGGTATCGATTGAAGTTCCATTCATATTCTCTCCCCCCTCCCTTAGTCGTGCACAATTGGATTTGCTTTCTGTAGCGAAGATGACGCCAACGCGTTCCTTGAAAAGTTAGGGGACCTGGATAAATACGCCTCCCGAACCTCTCAAACGAAAGATAAGAACAAGCCTCCTGCTGAAACTAAAAAGAAGAAGGCTAAGAAGACCGAAAAGGCTTTCAAGAGTACGATCGGTGCCCCCAGTCGCTTTGAGCACGTCGGACATATGAGCTGGTCTGAAGATACTGGTTTCAGCACGAGAGGTGTCGATGACAGTTGGATCTCGGTGGCCGAAAGCCTGGAGAAATTCCGCGGCAGTGACAAGTCAATTAACGCCAACGAAGAATTTATCTACGGGACTGCTGAAACGGGCGAAGCCGAAGATCCCGAAGCTGGGAATAAGGTTAATGGAAGAATCGGTACTGGAGAGGATGTTTCGAAGCCAAGCTTTCCCCTCCAGTCACCTCCACTCGTCCCGTTGGCTACAACTGAGGTATGAAATGACTGATTAGACTTCAAATATCGTATGCTAATTTTAGCTGCTCGGGGCAAAGATGACTTACCCTCTCCCACAACCGGTCGGAAGGACCGGACACGCCAGATCCGAGGCTCTTGCTTCAATGGATTGGCCAGCTACTCCATATCCCGCACCACCTGCTCCAAATTATCAGCAGGAGCTTGACGATATAGAGTGGATTATGGAGCCTATTGCCTCGCCAATTCATCTGACTGCCACTCAGGTCAGACTCGATGCAGCGCGTTCAGTCTACCCATGCTGATACGATCTACCCTTTAATTTTATGCGCATTGAATCCTTGACACAGTCCGAGCAGGCGGGTTCGGTCTCGAGGAATGTCAATGAGAAGTGGACAGCCTTGCTTGAAGCCCTAGAAATACCCAGTACCCCCGAGAAAGAGGTCAGGGTAGATGACTAACTCATGCATAACTATCTGGCAAGCTCAACTGAACATGTTTCGGTCGCTACAAAAGCGACGTTTGGCTGCTCAATGGGCTGTAGGCCCTACGTAGGCCATGGGGACCCCTTGGTCTAGAATTACCGTATTGTAATTCAGGGTGTGCAAATACCTGGTAACGTGTCTTGGCTCGTGCCACTTGTCCCTTTACGTTTCGATGTGCTATCCTCTTAGGCAAATAGATGGCCTTACTATTTCAGGCAACTCAGAAAACGAGAATAACTGAGATAATGGACGCGCACGACGACGGGTCCCATCATCGCCTGATCATTCGCATGAGGGAGGCCGCTCCAGTTGGGTGAGGGATCGAAGAGGCAATCTCGTCCAGTTCAAAGGCACTTTAAACAATATGAGCAAGTAATCCATAGGAATTAGATAGCAAAATACATGCCGTAAAAACAAGAGGGAGGGAAGCTGGGGAAGCGTTGTTGGGAACCGCCGGTAGCCGAATCCTGAAGCGAGCTTAGAGCTCGAATGCGAACGGACTGCCTTGCCAGAGTCTGAGAAAGAGCCGGATTCGCAGCTATGTACTGTGTACGATCCGTGGATTGAAGAAGGAGTTCCTATCGGGACTAATATTATTTGACAAGACTAGTAGTAGCTTTCCGTTTGCTGTGATGTCGAGAGGCGGAGATCTCTGAACTTGCCGCGTCTCTTCCCAGCGTTCTGCGAAACCCCAGAATACATGTACATCGCTCCCGAGCTTTTGGAGAACCAGGGATACACGAAGACCGTTGACTGGAGGAGGCTCGGCGTGTTGTTGTACGAGATGATGACCGGCTTGCCACCGTTCTACGACGAGGTGCGTCCTCATCAACCATCACCTCCCCATCTCTTTTTTCTCTAACATTCCCGGCCCCCCAAACAGAACGTCAACACGATGTACCAACACATATTGCACGACCCGCTCCGTTTCCCCGAAGACATGCCCTCGGAAGCGCTTGATCATGACGAGCCTGTTACTGAGCGACCCTTCACGCCGGTTGGGCAACAGGGGTGCGGAGGAGATCAAGGCTCACCCGTTCTTTGCGCGGCACATCAATTGGGAGACGTTGGTCCATAAGAAGATCACCCCGCCGTTCAAGCCGAGCGTCGTACGTCTTCTTTTTTTCTTATTCGTGTTTTGGTCTCGAGGATCGTTCCTAAGTACCGACTCTTTTTTTTTTTCTTCGTATGCGCCCAGACCGGTCAAATCGACGTCAGTAACTTTGATTCAGAGTTCACTTCCGAAGCGCCCATGGACTCGGTCGTCACGGATTCGGCTCTTTCCGAAGCGCCCATGGACTCGGTCGTCACGGATTCGGCTCTTTCCGAGAAGGTGCAAGACCAGTTCAACGGATTCACGTGCATCCCGCGAACGAGTACATCGGAGAGAGCGTCCAGAGTGAAAGCGTCATGTCGTAAAGATGCTCTGGAGGGGTAGCAGGTGGAAGGAAGGTTTGCGATGACGGGTTTGGTTGGAAGTCTGGAAACGAAGTATTTAGATCGGTTGGCGAGCGGATTGCCTTGCTAGAATTTTGGGGGGAAAGAGAGTAGGATTTTGGAAAGCCATGTATCGGGTACACATCTGTGGATTTGGGATGCACTGGTTATGGGACCTGGTATTTAACGTCTTGGGCTAAGTGCCTATGCCGTGTTGCGAGAGCTAGAGCCGCCCGTGCCTTGGGATTTTGTGTGTGTGTTTTTGGTAATGACCCCTTAAGATACACCGAATTGGACGAGTCTTCGTTAATGACAGGACAGTCTCATCTGAAGTGGGAATCCGCGCGAATGAATGCTGTAATGCTTCGTTGACCAAAGAAACCCGCTCAATACGGTACCTCGCTCCCCCCTGTTCTAACTCCGCTTTTCCATTGATAGTCAAGGCTTCGAGGACGTTAGAGAAAGGCTAAGCAGGTGCGGCGCGAATCACTCCATAATAGGCACTTTCGGTGTAATCTAAGCCTGAGCGATAGTGGGATGAACCATGGAGGTTGATGCGTACGTCCGAGAGCGTCGAACGATGGAAATGGCAAGTTAAGCAGGAGGACGAGCCATCGCATATAGATGAATAAGTAAGATTAATCCATATAATAGGCATAAGCATAACCATAGACATAAACATAAACCAGAGGATGGAAGAAGAAATGCACGATTTCGTCTTTTTTATTATCTCATGAACGTGGCGTGGGGAAAGGCGTGAGCAGCGATCCAACCGGATTTTAGACTGAATGACAGTACGATACGTAAGCAAATGAGGTCATGAATACTACGCAAAGCACTGTAGGCTCACCGCAGAAGGCAAAAACTGCGCCGATGACTTGGAATGCGCCGACTACCAGGAGGCCGATTGTCCAACTACCCGTTCTGCGCATGATAGTGTTGAATACGTATGCTCCAAAAAAGCAGCCTAAGTAATGAGCCAAAAGTAAGTATATTTGGTGCTAAGGGCTGGAGGAAACTAAGTTACCGGGAGCACCGAATATGATAAGTGAACCAACCGCCGCGGTTTTCTTGGCCCCAGTGAATGTGATGGCCGAGAGAGTAGGGAGGATGCTCAGGAAAGTGACCCCAAACAACCCATTGATGCAAGCATACACCACTATTTGGCTGTACGAGTTTGCGAACGCCCAGATTAACTGGCTCAGGGCGGCCAAGAGAATAGTCCCTGCGAAGGCGAGTCTAGGCTCGACTCCAATCCTCCAGCCGTGCTTCCACTCGTGTTCTTGGGAGGCATGGTCTGGCGGGCTGGGAGCGTAAGGTCGGATGAGGAACGCAGCAATGGTACGACCAAAGACTGCGGTCAAGTTTACCAAAGCGAGTGGTAGGACGGCAAGCATTGGTGAAATACCCGGAGAGGTCTTGACTGTGAAGCTAGTGAGAAAGACGAATGGTGGTAGTGTTGCGCTGCGTATAAGGTTGTAAATAGCAGTGAGTATCTCATACGGGTAGGGAAACCATGAGGGACCCACAATGCAGTGAACATGATGCTAAGCGCTAAAAACCAGAAACGTCGGTCACGGACTTGGTCCATGACAATCCACGTAATCGAAGTGGTCCTTTCTGGAGTCGGGATATTGTAAAGACAAAATAGTGCGGGCAAGAAGATGACGCCATGAATGCCCGAGAAGATAAAGAGCATTTTCTGGTGTCCCACCGCGATGAGGAGTGCTTGTGTGCAAAGTGTAGCCACGAAGCCGTCTGACATGAGAGGAACGAAAGAGTCAGAATAGTGAACGGAGAGCAATGACCGAAAGACCCACAAAAAGGGATGCAGGCCAAGAGAAAGGATGAGGCTAGAAAAGATCGTGGCCCCCAGGAGTGGTTGACGATTGATAGACAGGGTGGAAAAACGAGGCCTGCGCCGATGCCTTGGAATGCCTATTGGTTTGGTATTATGAATCAAAGTTGGTCAGCGACCCGACTTAAAAATCAGGTTGTTCTCTACGATAGTCTCGCTATCAACTCACTTGGGTTATATAGAGATGCCGAACGCGTTCGCCACCTGCGCACCCAGCCACCGAAACCACCGAAGCAATACACCCTAGGACAATGAACGGTTTGGGACCACTGAGCGAGGTCGGAAATTATTAGTGGGTATTGATCGAACGCTGTCCAGGCTAGAAGCAGGGACCTACAACCGGTCACCGAAACGCCCGCTGAAACTACTCGTGAGCATCATGGCCTACAATGGTCTACACTGAGTCGCCGATGGTACCTCCGATGACGAGACGCTTACCGTGGCTTGAGTGGTTGGAAGGAGAACAATGAGTGAATCGGGCATTGTTGGGCTTAGCAGACGGTGTTTGAAAAATGGTTGAAAGACGGCAAACACGAAACTGTTGAAATAGAATGTGCGCGGTCAGTAAGGTGATGTTGATTTTGGTGAGACCCGGGCCCGCGAGGACCACCACCCACCCCCAACCTAATACCGAGTGGAAGGGAGAGATCAGCAATGAGACACTAGAAACTTATAGTGCTAATCACCTTGAGTAATGGATGCAAAGATGGTGCAGACTATCAACACTTTCCATTTCTGATCCTGGACGGTCTCCCGTGCAACCCCAGAGCATGTACCAGTCTTCTCTTGAACGGCGTCAATCGTTAACTGATGGGGACGTTTTTCCCGCTCTCTCTCGAGATCCTTCAGGAGCCGCACGCGAAGATGGGCTTCCTCAACAGCTGTGATCTCCGAATCGAGGGTGTCTGCGCGCCCGCCTAGAGGGATCCCTCGTCCTAAACTAGGGGGAACGAGTGTGCTTGAAATACTGACTGAGCTTCCGGTGGGAGTAGCTGTGCCTTTCATGCTACCAGGGATATGTGGGTGTCGTCAGGGAGCTGAGCGAAGGGGAAGAGGAGTCGCTTGGAGGGCTCTCGAGGGATAGCAACACTGTTCTCTACCCTCTTCAGGTGAGAGACGGAGGCTTCATGTTAATACCCATTGAGACGTGGTTAAGGGTCTGGAGAGGAGACAGGCAGCTGCATGGGAAGCCACTCGGGCAACTCGTCCAACTTGCTGAACGGACGGGTATTACAGCCTTCGGAGTCTCACCCTTAGGAGAAAGGCTATCCAGGATGCGCGGGTGCCAGGCAAGGTCGGTTCATAGCCGTCTGTGGCTTGCCGCAGGAGGTGGTCGGAACGAATCTTTGGGTCGCAGCAGTTTGAGCCCGCTGAACTCGATGTGAGATGAGTTCACAGGAACCAGCTATCTAAATCAGAGAGGAAATACCTTGGAATTTGGCGGGGGTCAGGATGCTGCGGGATCGTCGAGTGATGCTTTGCGGATTCGATAGAGGTCGCTGCATGTCTGCAGGTCAACCACTAACAGCCCTCGGCCAGCATCTAGTGACATTCCTAAAATCACTTGTATATGCCTCCGCGATTGATTGATTTCCTGGAAAAGTCCTCACCATTCTTGGGAAGATGGTTTCCTCTTGGGTATTTACGGCAGCTCCTGGCCCGAAGCCTGTGAAAACACGCGTCATATTTGCAAGTGTATCAATGGCAGCGGGCCAGTCGCCCGATCCGGGTCACGACTGGCTGTGGTCAGGACGGCAGGACGTGAGGTTGCGTCGGAACACGGGCTTGTCAATGAGGAAGGCGCAAGTGAGGCTGGCGGTGAACACTTCGGAGCCTCTCGGTTAAGTGATATGCAGCGTGTACTGACGGGCAGTACGGATACAAACAGCCACAGTCAAGCGAAAGAAAGGAGAGAGTCAGCGTGAACCGCCTGTGGGGAAGGACAGCGAAAGCATTAGAGCCGATTATGTGATCATCAAATTGCATTGTTCGCGCATCCAATAGGGGTGACAGAAGGCGGTGAAACAATGGGTACGTCAGGAGCATATCGAAGGTGAAGCGCCAAGGAAACGAAAGCATGCGCGGAGAACTCTGGGGCCGGAGCCGACTACGCGTAGGGATGCATGATCGACTTCCAAACTTCAGTCAAGACCAGGGCAACCTCCGCACCGGCTGGCACGTGTATGCTCAGAAGCGGATGAAAGCGTGCGACAAAGGCGATAATGAGGGCAACAGATTGCACCGCAGAACGTGACAGAAGGGTGTATCCGGAGGCAGGGAGGGGAATGAGACAAAACCAACGCCGGATGGAACAAATATAAAATCTGTCGTAACAGACCAAAAAAGAACGGAATGAGTGAGTGAGCAGCGGTTGTTAGGTCTGCTCAAAATTCCGAGTAAATAAAATTTTTGGCGGGTAGATACGAGGAAAATAAGCCCGCCGGAATATTCTAGTCCGCGGATATCTTCCGCTTCATTACGATACATTATCGTTAGATTACATTATACACTAGTTTTTATTTCTATTTTTGGGAAAGGTGTAGCGAGGGCGATGTTCTGGCTGAGATTCCAACTCCGCGGTGGGCGCTGGGGGCTGATGACCACGCATTCGTTAGGCGGGACGGTGCAACCATTTCGTTGTAAGATCTTCTATCTGCTTTCTCCATCTGGAGACTCTACGACGATCCGACTAAGCTATTGTCCTCTTCTCTGATCTAGAGCCCGATTAGGCATCTTCTGTCCTTGGACCCGCAGCCTCCGGGCCGGGGAACGGCCAATCCACGGCAGCATCAACGAGTCTAATGTGCCAACAAGAGAGTCGCCTTTGATCAAGCACGGTCACACGGGTCCCGAGGCAAATGTGGCGTCGCCGTTGTAGTGAAATATGAAGCCCAAGCACCGAAAGCCCACAACTGGCCGCCCATGCGGAAGCCGGGAGGACCGAGGAAGAATTAGGTTCCGACCTTCATGTCGCGATTCCGTTTTGCCCACGTTACCGTCAAAATTAAGCGCAAAATGACACTCAATTAGTTTTAATACAGATAATGCATGCAATAGAGAAATTTACTGACAAGGGCCCCTGAGAGGGGGCCGCTGTCAAGCTCGGTGGCGACATGCCAGGACCACGCTCGGGAACTCACGCAAGACCTCCAATTCCCAAATAACACTCGATCCCTGATTGGGGATGATGATTATTCCTATCTGTAGAGTTGAAGCGTGGGGGTAGGTGGACGGAAACACGAAGCCGCCAGCATGGCCAAGCTCAACGATATGTCTACACTGAGCGAGACAAGATTACGAAAGCAAGGTAGGCAAGTGTTCTAGACCCTCCGAGAACAACGACGCTCGTACCAATACCTTGGAATGTGGTGATTGTCAACAGGCAAATTGTCCAATTAAGGGTCCTATTCACGAGATGTGGAAGCCACACATTCTGACGGAGCAGCCAAGATGATCGAACAGCAGCGCCCGGCTGTGAAGGTACTGGCTCATGAAAACTAGCAAATATAACAGAGTAGCCAACGGCCTCAGTCTTGTTGACCTTTGCGATGAACGGCAGAGTGGGGAGGAATGGGCGCCAAAAAACCCGTTGCGCTTCGGTCTCAAGGATCTTCGAAAATGAGAGCATCAAATCGCCGAAATGACCTTCAAAATGGATATTAGTATTGGTCGAAATAATACCCTCAGCCACTCCTTGTTGCCTTTTGATAGCAGTTTTCCTGACAACGACACCAAAGCCCCCCGCGAGTGGCACCGGAATTTGGAGGTGAAGTAGATACCAACCAGATCGTCGCGTTAACCCGCCACGAGATGGAAAAGTGCATCTGAGTGAAACGTTGGCCCCGCTCCTCCAGAACCCTCCGTATCCTACAGGATAGAATCAGGGAAGGGTCATTTACGGTAGAGGCGGTCCAGAGGTTGTTCAGCACGAGTCCAATGCTGGACTTAATGTTGCACAAATCCATGAGAAATAAGCACTCAATTTACTCGCGTAATGAAATTAAATACTTGTGTTAGCTTCGCTAAGCAGTATATGCATCAGACTGAAAGTTTCGCTGTTCGACACAGGTTTCTTGTCCCGAAACGTTTCGTCCTTCATTCGTTCGCTGACAACAAAGTCGAGCGAAGAAGACTGATAATAACGCCAACCTTGATACCGTAGTAAAATTGCACCATTAATATAGTCAGTGTGAAACTATTCCTCCTTGCGGGAGCGGGGATCCTAGCGTGGACCAATCCCTTCCGCTGATAGTGACCACCAAGCTTTGATAGTCGAGGCACAGGACAAGGAGAGGTTTATGCCTTATGATAATTAATATTATGGCTCGAATCCCGGGGTTTTTTTTTTTAATTTTTTGGGAAGGGTTGGCCGTAGGGATGCTGGGATGGTCCGGCACGCATGCACAAGCCCAGTAGCACAGCAGCACAATCGGCAACGTTGCCACAAGCGACAATGCCGCTCTTGCTTGCATCATCGTCGCTAGTATTCAGCGACGCCTTGGTGGGAAGGCGACGGAAATGCTGGTGGCTCAGAGGCTAAGCAGTGGCGATGGTGGGAATGAGGCGAAGGATAGCGGTTGTGAATGAAATTTAAATCCTCCCCATTTGCGTCGGGCTTTCAGCATTGAAGTAAGTAGATTCGAGAAGCCTCGGTGCGGCAATCGTCAATGGCCTACGAGTGGAGAGATATGAAGATAAGGACAGGCCTCTGCAAACCTTTTGTGATGGCAGCCCTGGGAAGGGGGAATAAATTGGGAACTTTGCGATGATCGGTGCCTGGACCGAGGCTACCAACTACCTTCTCCTTTCTACCTCAGTAACGATCTACATATACGAGTATCCTACTACGCAGTCACTAACCATGTCCGACATCAATACAAGCGGTGACTAGCAGCGTTCGCTGGCTACTCTTCGGCGCGGCCTCGCTGACGGCTTCCGCTAATCCCCGCCACTTCCAGAGAAAGACTCCATCGCAGACCAGGGCGTATCCGGTTCCACAAATTCAGTCCCCTCCCACTCTATCGACACAAGTCTAACAGCATCTGGCAGCGACGGAGGCGCTTACCATAAAGGCTTCCTGACCGTTCGCCTCCACTCCGGCCCGAAACCTCAACTTGCCCCCCAACACAGCCCTGCCCGCCGCCATCCAGCAAGCGCTCGGCAGCGGGGCTCGGCAGCAGTTGAAGCAATGTCGGGGTGCCGGCGCTCCAGAGTCGTTGCAACGCAAGAAGGCGTGGTGGTTGCCGTATGCGATTTTGCAGTTTGGTAAGCAGGAGGTGATAGTCGACGCTCTCGAGGGGGAGATCTCTGCCCCTGTTTGGAAATCAAAGGTTAATTTGTAAGTGGAACCTTCATCTCTGGGACACCTGCGCTTCCGAAGGGTCTCAAAAATGGAGCAT
>WSTY01001230.1:0-11527 GCA_019633465.1 Tulasnella sp. 417
TATTCTACGCACGATTGTCCGATATCCACCACCACACCACCGCTTGAATTCGGTACTGCGGGAAGAACAGTCATGAGTGCTCAGCCGAGTTATGAAGCTCTGGTAGGTCGGAACAGGTTCGTAGATGTGCTGGACACTTCTAAGCGCGCTGGTTTCCCAGGAAGCAACTCTCAACGAGGTTACCCACCTCCTGATCCCCCGTGAGCGACTCACGTTTAGAAAAACAGAGCTCGGACGTGAAGGCTTTGGGGAAGTGCGCTTAGTCACTTTAGACGAGTCATCTGAGTCTCCAAGACAAGTTGCTATCAAGGAGCTGCGGATATCGTTCACTGAGAGAGAACGCATACCATTCGTTCGTATCGCCATGCCATCTTATGTTCCTTCCCGCTGAAGCCAAATTCAGCGTCTTGCCAGGGAGCTGAAGGTCTGGGCGAAATTGAAGCATCCAAACATTCTCGAACTTATTGGCTACCACCTAACCGCCAACTACGACTCCGCGCTGTTCGTGTCGGAATTTATGGCCAACGGAAACGTGGCGCAATACGTTCAGCGGAGTTCCGCCAGTGTTGTAGTTCGGTTGAAACTTGTAATTCCGATATACCGCGGCTTTATCAAGTGCTTCTGATATTTAAACAACCCATATAGGTACGAGATATCACCGCGGGGCTCAAATACTTGCATGATTTCAGCCCCCCTATTTGCCATGCGGACTTGAAACCTGTGAGCTCGATGCACGATCCGAATACAGTCGGAGGCTGATCCTCTCAATAGACAAACGTACTTATAAACCAAAGGCTTGATGCGGTGCTTTGCGGTTTCACATTATCTTCATTCATTTACGAATCTGGTACAGCCTCTGGCCTCACTACTTCGATGTCGACAAAGGGCTCGTCTCGGTACATGAGCCCCGAGCTCCTCCGGGGCGAAGTATCTAAACACACTCTTGAAAGTGACGTCTGGGCTTGGGGATGCACGGCTTTTGAAGTAAGTGAAGAATGAGAATCAAGGGCCGTTGCGACGTGAGACTAACTTTCAGTAGATAATGACCGGAAACGTTCCGTACTCGGCGAAGAAAAGTGCCGTTGCCGTTATGGTGGAAATTTACAACGGATCCGCTCCAGGTTCGGTCAGCGCGCTCGCTAGTCTGGTCATGGACCCCGCTGTCGATCCGGCTTGCCGGGCCGGAGTGTCTTCACTTCAGTCAATTATCTCCCAATGCTGGGAGCTTGAACCTACCGGACGCCCTTCGGCATCAAGCGTCTGGAAATCGATCGCTATTCCTTTTCAAGGGGGAGGTGATTTGGGGGCTTGGAAGGACCAGGAAGCAGGAATAGAGTCTCTCCGTATCGGACACGATTCTGGACACCAGGAAGGTTAGTTTAGATTGGGGATCACGGTCACCGTGTTGACGGCATTCATGCTTTGTGGCTCGAAGACGAGTCCGTCGGAAGGCGGAAGCCCAGGGCTAACCCTGACGCCCGGAAGTCTCGTCGAGGCGGTTCGCGGAAGGGCCGGCAATCCCCCAACGATGTTGCTGAGACCATATATCCAATTGCATCGTCTCCAACACATCCGAAAGGTCCGTTAAAATTATCGCTCGATGTTATTGTCCCCGCGCTGACGGCAGTCACGTTTTGCGGCCTTAAGACCGGACTGTCGGAAAGCAGATGGTTGAGGCTCACCCTGAACCCCAGAAGGCCGATCGAAACGACAAGCAGAAGGTCCCCTGGAAAGCCCTCAACGATGTTGCTGAAAGATACCCAATTGCATCGTCTCCGGCGCATCCGCAAGGTTCGTCACCTTATCCATCAATGGTATTGTCCCCACCAACAGTCGGGTGATCTGGCTTCCAGGCGCGGCAACCCGAAAGCAGGCCATGGACGGGCCTGAAGTGGACTCTCAAGGCGACAGATCTCACCGAGGGGACATCCTCAGAACCCACAGCGACCGTCCCTCGCAGGAAGATACACGGCGACCGCAGTTCCCCGAGCCCAATCGACAGCACAAACACGAGGCCCCTCAGCAAATCGCGCCCAACAGCTTCCCGGAGAAAGCTCCAGTGGCGGCGAGCAACAGTTCCTCGCAGAACGATTCACGGCGAAGGCGGTCCCCCGAGCCCAACCAACAGCATAAACAGGAAGTCCTTCAGCAAGTTCCATCCTACAACTCACGGGAGAAAGCCTCAGTGGCGGCGAGCAAAGGTCCCTCGCAGGAAGATCCACGGCAAACACAGTCCCCCGAGCCCAACCGACCGCATACACAGGAAGTCCCTCAGCAAGTTCCATCCAACAACTTACGAGAGAAAGCCCCAGTGGCGGCGAGCAAGGGTCCCTCGCAGGAAGATCCACGGCAAACACAGTCCCCCCAGCCCAACCGACGGCATAAACAGGAAGTCGCTCAGCAAGTCCCACCCAACAGCTTCCGGGAGAAATCCCCAGTGATGGCGTGCGACGGTCCCCCGCAGGAAGATCCACGGCAACGGCGGTCCCCCGAGCCCCATCGACAGCATAAACAGGAAGGTCCCTCGCAGGAAAATGAATTGCGACGGCAGTTCCCCGGAAAGCAGATGGTTGAGGCTCACCCTGAACCCCAAGAGGCTGATCGAGGCAGCCAGAAAAAAGACCCCTGGAAAGCCCCTAACGACGTTGCTAAAACCAGATATCCAATTACATCGTCTCCGGTGCATCCGAAAGGTTTGTCAAATTATCTCTCAATGTTATTGTCCCCGTGCTGACGGCAGCCACGCTTTGTGGCTTTAAGATGGGACTGTCGGAAAGCCGATGGCTGAGGCTCACCGTGAAACCCAAAAGGCTGATCGAGACGACACGCCGAAGGACCCCCGTAAAGGTCCCAACGATGTTGTTGAAACCAGATATCCAGTTACATCGTCTCCGGCACATCCTCAAGGTTTGTTCAAATTATCTCTCAATGTTATTGTCCCCATGCTGACGGCAGTCACGCTTTGTGGCTTGGTGATATTAGTCATGAGTTCTGAGCCAAGTTATGAAGCTCTGGTAGGTCTCGTAGATGTGCTGAATACTTCTAAGCGCGCTTGGTTTCCCAGGAAGCAATTTTCAAAGAGGTTACCCACCTCCTAATCGCCCGTACGCGACTCACGCGTAAAGCAACAAGGCTTGGACATGGGGGCTTTGGGGAAGTGTGTTTAGCCACTTTGGACGAGTCATCTGAGTCTCCAAGACAAGTTGCTATCAAGGAGCTGCTAATATCGTTCACTGAAAGAGAACGCATACCATTCGTTCGTATCGCCATCCCAGCTTATGTTCCTTCCCGCTTAAGCCAAATTCAGCGTCTTGCCAGGGAGCTCAAAGTCTGGGCGAAATTGAAGCATCCAAACATTCTCGAACTTATTGGCTACGACCTAACCGCCAACCACGACTCCGCGCTGTTCGTGTCGGAGTTTATGGCCAACGGAAACGTGGCTCAATACGTTCAGAGGAGTTCCGCCAGTGTAGTAGTTCGGTTAAAATTTGTAATTCCGACATAACGCCGCGTCATCGAGTGCTTCTGATATTTAAACAACCCTTATAGGTACGAGATATCACCGCAGGGCTCAAATACTTGCATGATTTCAGCCCACCTATTTGCCATGCGGACTTGAAACCTGTGAGCTCGATGCCCGACCCGAATACAGTCAGAGGCTGATCCTCTCAACAGGCAAACGTCCTGGTAAACCAGAGGCTTGATGCGGTGCTTTGCGATTTCGGATTATCTTCATTCATTCACGAATCTGGTGCAGGCTCTGGCCTCACCACTTTGAATTCAGCAAAAGGCTCATCCCGTTACATGAGCCCAGAGCTCCTTCAGGAGAACGAATCCAAACACACTCTTGAAAGTGACGTCTGGGCTTGGGGATGCACGGCTTTTGAAGTAAGTGAAGAATGGGAATCAAGGGCCGTTGCGACGTGAGACTAACTTTCAGCAGATAATGACCGGAAACGTTCCGTACTCGACCAAGAAAAATGACTTTGCCGTTATGATGGAAATTTGCACTGGATCTGCTCCAGGTTCGGTCAGCGCGCTCGCTAGTCTGGTCATGGACCCCGCTGTCGATTCGGCTTGCCTGGCCGGAGTGTCTTCACTTCAGTCAATCATTCACCGATGCTGGGAGCCTGAACCTACCGGACGCCCTTCGACATCAAGCGTCTGGAACTCGATCGCTATTCCTTTTCGAGAGGAAGCTGGTTTACGGGATCCGCAGGCCCGGGGGGCAGGAATACCGTCTCCCTCTATCGGAGACAATTCTAGGCACCAGAAAGGTTAGTTTAGATTGGGGATTACGGTCATTGTGTTGACGGCATTCATTCGTTGTGGCTTTAAGGCGAGGCGGCGAGCAACCGTCCCTCGCAAGAAGATCCACGGCCACGGCGGTCCCCCGAGCCCCCTAAAGAGGAAGTCCCTCAGCACGATCCAGTCAACAGCTTCCGGGAGAAAGACCCAGTGACGCCGAGCGACGGTCCCTCGGAAGAAGATCTACGGCCACGGCGGTCCCCCGAGCCCCCTAAAGAGGAAGTCCCTCAGGAAGATCCAGTCGACAGCTTCCGGGAGAAAGACCCAGTGACGCCGAGCGACGGTCCCTCGGAAGAAGATCTATGGCCACGGCGGTCCCCCAAGCCCCTTAAAGAGGAAGTCCCTCAGGAAGATCCAGTCGACAGCTTCCGGGAGAAAGACCCAGTGACGCCGAGCGACGGTCCCTCGGAAGAAGATCTACGGCCACGGCGGCCCCCCGAGCCCCCTAAAGAGGAAGTCCCTCAGCAAGATCCAGTCAACAGCTTCCGGGAGAAAGACCCAGTGCCGACGAGCAACGGTTCCTCGCAGAAAGATCCACGGCGACCGCCGTCCCAGAGACTAGTTAAGGAGAAACGAGGTTGTTGCATTTTTTGTTGAAGGCAAGTTAAAACTTTGTCAACCTATCTGACATTTACGACAATTTGTATTTCGTAGGAGATTGAAATACATGCCACATGCCCTGCCAAACTCAAACTCTCGCTCAAGCTCCCTGTAACTCAACAATCGCCATTGAATTATTCTATTGAGAAACCCCTCGGCGGGACCCCTTACCGATAGACCCTTGATCTATCAGCCGATGAATTCTGCCAGTAGAATTTCGCCAAGCGTATAGGGGTCCTCACCGTCGCCTTCAGGTCAGACGAGAGCCGCCATGTCAGGGACCAGAGTAGCCGTAGTCCTGGCTGACATGCTGTAGGCCGTTGTCCCGAGGGTGGCGACGGAATGGAGGGATCGTATGGATATGGATGACTAAACCAGTATAACAATAATTCGTGGTCTGTACGATGGATGATTTGACCAATCTGATATGTTCGGTCGAACAAGAACAGAATCGATTACGTATGAATCTGACAAAAGAGGTTAACTATCTACGAGCCTGTTGTCCCCTCCGTCGGACCGTCCGGCTTTTCGACATGTATTATATAATAAATATGTCCCGTGCCGTTGGGAGATGAACTTTGTATGGATATGATATTTCCTAGGCGTGTCCCTTGTCTACGCATGTCCTACGCATTTGCATGCAAATGCCTAGTGCACGCCGCCGGTATGTCGGCCACCTGATCGATCGTTGTCGAAGATGCAGAGCTAACATTGCGCAGACCCTTACGAAACATGAGTTCAACGTGTCTTGGCCAGCAAAAGCATGTTTTCGGGTCAAAGCGTTTCTATGACACAGTCGGATTATATAATAGGCCCTGCAGGCATGTGCTTGAAGGAGGTATGTACATGGTCTGTGAACAAGGCCTTTGCACGTCAGAGCCGAGATATGTATGTAGATGCAACAAGCTTGCACCGTCCCAAGTCACGACTGTTTTCCTGTTGCATAAAAGTACAGAGAAATGATCTAGTAGGAATCACATTAAGAGCCAGGTACTACGCTGCTGCGCTGACTGGTGTAGTCTCCTCCAAAGGTTTTGCGGCTGGCTCGCTTTCCTTCTTGGCCTCCGCGAGATCTTCCTCCATAGCCGTCTTGGGAAGAGTAGCAGGGGTGGTGGCATGTGCATTCGCGCTTGTTCTGGCCTTCTGGCGTTTCTTAAGCAAAGCTGTGGGTGATGATGCTCATTAGTTTCCCAGGTGCTACGGGACATGAGACCGTTGCGTGCGACATACCAGCGGCAACGGCGCTCTTGACATTATCCACGATAGCTTCGCTCTGTTCCAGATATTCGGTGTCCTCGAAGCGATCCTTCTTGCCAGCCAGCTTCTCGGGCTCCTTTCGTTTGCCTTTATCGCCAGCGTTCGAAGGCCCAGCTTCCGCGTTCGAAGGCCCAGCTCCCGCACTGGAAGGCTCGGCTTCCGCGTTGGTGGCCTGAGTGGAGATACCCAGCTGTTTCTCCAAAGCCTCCAACTTGGCCTTTTTCGCTTCGAGCTCCGCTTGTTTACCAAGTGGTTCGTCTTCGAGGTACTGCGCTATCCTAAACGCCGAGATAGCACAAATTGCTCAGGATCGCCTCTCAATCACAGGAAACTGGACTCACTTCTTCGCCTCCTTCACGGTACTAAGCCGCCTTCCGTTGAGGTCCCTGCAGCTATCATTGTTGCTGGTCTTTTGACTGCTCATCCTTCTACCAGCCGCACGGAGCTGGGACCCGAAACCACCCTCTCCTCCAACCAGTCTCGGTATTAAGCGCAACGTAACAAGTCGACCGGATCCATCGCCTTCGAGTGAAGAAATAGGCTCTTCGCCCAGAGCAAGCGGTCCTTGAGCTAGAGACAGCGATAGGTCATGCTCTTCCACGTCCAGCCCAATTCGTTAGCTGATGATTTCTGGAAGTTCTGCAGTGAAGGTGTCAAACGGGAGGGAAAGGGCGAAGTCGCCAAAAGGAGGGAAAGATGAAATTAGAAGTGAAGTATATGCCATTTTGAAAGTGAAGAGTTATGGGGGGAGGGTGGTGGTGGTTGTTTCAGTGAGGACTGCTTGAACCGAACTTCCCAGGAACCGCCACAAGCCCCGCATCGTGAAGGTATTGGCTTACTGCCGATCCAGGTAAGCCGCAGTCGCGTGCAGCTGGGCGATAACCTGGTCGGTCGGTGAGTGGAGACTGGATGGCTTCGACCCATCGAAGGTGAAGGTAGGAGGTTCCTGCAACAAGAGTTGGGCGCTGGGCGATAGCTGAACCGAGGCGGGTGATCGAGGGGTTTGAATAGATGAGTGAGGGTTGGGGCGGCGGGCGAATTCAGCTTCGGCTAACGCGGGGGAACCCTATAAATTCCATCATGGTCAGTCAGCGAAGAAGGAGCTTAAATGAAGGTCGATGCAGCGCTGCGAACCTGAGCGGGTTGGGAAGTTGCTGGTACGGCTTGTTGGCAGTGAGAGGTGCCTTTACAGTCAGCATCCTAAACGTCATGGCGTCAGCGTCGTTCCAGGCCGTCAGGGTGAAGACATCCTAATCACCTTTTGAGCAGAAGGGGAGCGGTGGAATAGGTGGTTGATGTGGATGAGCTTCTTGACGAAGAATCGAGGCTTCTTGGAAACCCTTTGGGAATTCCCTTCAGATTGAAATTGAGGCAGGGCGGCGGCGGAACGCGTAGGTAGAATAATCTTGCCAAACATGGCGTGGGAGGGTGAACAAGCGGTTGTCGTCAACAAGGTAGACGCAAGAGCGAGAGGGTGAGGTGCTGGACGAGCGAATTCTTGGAACGCGAGAAGAGGAGAGAATTGTGGGTTAAGTACTGGCCCGAATATCGAGGTTAGCGGAACCGTTAGACCACTATGGTTAAGGGGGATTACCGGCGAATGGTCAAACAAGGCGGTATCCAAGGTGAATAATGTCAACATCAACACGATTTGGGTACTCCAACTCGGCGAAAGCCGTGGAATTCGTAGTAGTGGTAAGAGCAATATCCAAGTCGAGTCGACTATGAGCCACCCCAGGAAAAATGGCGTGCCCATTCCGTACACAAGAAAGTGGTGCAGTTTGAACGACTGACCATCGCACGCGTAGAATTAAAAGAGAAAAAAATGAATGCTAAGCCACGGTCGAATCCCGATAGAGTATCCTCTTACCTGCAGCATGAATATCGCCGAGAGGGCATAGAAACGCTGAGATTGCGCGTCAAAGATGACCGTCGGTATGAGAGGCTGGAGGTAAGGCAGCGTCTAGGCCTTGTTGAACAACCGATACAATCCATAGAGACCAAGGAGTCCAAGTAGAAGAGTCATCTGAGGGTCGAGGCCAGCCGAAACCTCCGGAGTGCCATCCGCAGGGGCAGAATCTCCGCCTAACGTCTGGCCTTTCCCGGAGAAGGCTCCACTTCCGGCACCAGCATGCTTACGAATGGTTGCTTCAAGAGCACTGACAGGCCAGCGAACACACCGTTAGAGCCGAGTCATCCACCGAGCATGGGGAAAGGGTCGCCTACCTAGGGTTGGCTCCTCGAACCTGATCTACTTTCTGGCCGTTCTTGATGAAGATGAAGGTAGGCATCGCAGCAACCGAGTATTTCCTCGAAACATCACCCGCAGCATCACTGCGGACGGACCTCTGATTAGTCATGGGGACAATGGCAGCGTAGAGTGCAGCATTGACGTACACGTCGCATTTCAGGAATTGGACGCCGGTGAATTCTTTGGCCAATTCGGCATACTTGGGAGCGATAGCGTGGCATGGACCGCACCTAACGATTGCATATGTCAGTAACTTTGAATAGGATTAGACAGCGCTGGGACTCGAACGCACCAGGTTGCGTGGAAGTCGATGACCTGCAGGAGCGGCCCGGTGGGGTGCGGGCACCATTAGTAATGACATCAGAACATTCGTCAATTGCAGCCACAGACTCACAGTCAGTTTAGAGCCATTGGCAGACAAGAGCTTGTCAAGCTGGGCAACAGAGGTGACGTCCAACATGGTGAGAGGGGTGCGAGGGTAGATATTGGTGCAACACTTGGGGGAAGGAAGAATTCAGGACCAATCGTGGGCCCTGGTTCGATTTCAAATGGCCGAGCTGACTAAGCAAAGCGTCACAATAATAACCCGGCGACTTACATTCATGAGGCCACGACAAGACTTAAGATACCACCCATTTCACATTTCAAATGGAGAGTGCACAGCCCGTAACCGTTAGATTGTGAATATGGTTCTCGGGGGTGAAGACCGCCCATATACGTCCATCATGTGATTCATGAAAATCATCCCTTTCGGAACGAGAATGGAACCGCGAGGTGGGAATTGATACGTGACGCGCCCCGCCCAACTCTCCATGGGTTGGTATCGACGATGGGCGGAACGGCTAAGAGTTGCCTCCCATGGACATTCAACCTGTCGGCACGCCTTTTGATCGGAAGGGTACTGGGTGGGTGGCTTATTCGTTTACCATGAGTTTGGCGCGTGTATTCTACTCACGATTGTCCGATATCCACCACCACACCACTGCTTGAGCTCGGTACTGCGGTAAGATCAGTCATGAACTCTGAGCCAAGTCGTGAAAGTCTGGTAGGCCGAAACGGGTTCGTAGATGTGGTGGACACTTCTAAGCGCGCTCGGTTTCCCAGAAAGCAGTTTTAAACGAGCTTGCCCACCTCCTGATCACCCTCGACCGACTCACGTTTGGAAACACAAAGCTCGGAAGTGGGGGCTATGGGGAAGTGTGTTTAGCCACGTTGGACAAGTCATCCAAGTCTCCAAGAAAAGTTGCTATCAAGGAGCTGCAGATACCGCTCACTGCGAGAGATCGCATACCATTCGTTAGTATCACCATTCCGGTTTATGTTCCTTCCCGCTTAAGCCAAATTCAGCGTCTTGCTAAGGAGCTCAGAATCTGGGCGAAATTGAAGCACCCAAACATTGTCGAGCTCATTGGCTACTACCTAGACGACCAATGCGCGCTGTTTGTGTCGGAATATATGGCCAAAGGAAACGTGACGCAATATATTCAGCGAAGTCCCCCCAGTGTTGTGGTTCGGTTGAAATTTGTAATTCTGACATAGCGCCGCTTTATCGAGTGCTTCTGATATTTAAACAACCCATATAGGTACGAGATATTACCGAAGGGCTCAAATACTTGCATGATTGCAGCCCACCGATTTGCCATGGGGACTTGAAACCAGTGAGCTCGATACCGGACCCGAATACATTTGGAGGCTAATCCTCTCAACAGGCAAACGTACTTGTGAACCAGAGCCTTGATGCGGTGCTTTGCGATTTCGGATTATCTTCAGTCATTGGTGCAGCCTCTGGCCTCACTACTTCGAACTTCCTAAAAGGCTCGACCCGTTACATGAGCCCCGAGCTCGTCAACCAGGACTTATCCAAACACGATCTTCGAAGTGACGTCTGGGCTTGGGGATGCACGGCTTTTGAAGTACGTGAAGAATGGGGATCAAGGGCCGTTGCGACGTGACACTAACTTTCAGCAGATAATGACCGGAATCCTTCCGTACTTGGCGAAGAAGGGTGATGCTGCCATTATGCTGGAAATTTATAATGGATCTGCTCCAGGTGAGGTCAGCGAGCTCGCTAGTCTGACCATGGACCCCGCTGTCGATCCGGCTTGCCGGGCCGGAGTGTCTTCGCTTCAGTCAATCATCTCCCAATGCTGGGAGCTGGAACCTACAGAGCGCCCTTGTTCATCATGCGTCTTGGAGTCAATCGCTATTTCTTTTCAAGGGGAAGGTGATTTGGGGGCTTCGAAGGACCAGGAAGCAGGAATATCGTCTCTCCGTATCGGAGAGGATTCTGGACACCAGGAAGGTTAGTTTAGATTGGGGATCACGGTCACCGTCTTGACGAGATTCATTATTTGTGGCTTCAAGACGACAACGTCGGAAGGCGGAAGCCCAGGGCTAACCGTGGCGCCCGCCAGTCTAGTCGAGGCGGTTCGCGGAAGGGCCGGCAAACGCCCAACGATGTTACTGAGACCAGAGATCTAATTACATCTTCTCCGACACATCCGAAAGGTTCGTTCAAATTATCCTTCGATGTTATTGTCCCTGTACTGACGGCAGTCACACTTTGTGGCTTTAAGACGAGACTGTAGGAAAGCAGATGGCTGAGGTTCAACCTGAACCCCAAAAGGCTGCCCAAGGCGGCAAGAAGAAGGACCCCAGGAAAGCCCCCAACGATGTTGCTGAAACCAGCGACCCAATTGCATCGTCTCCGGCGCATCCGAAAGGTTTGTCAACTTATCCCTCAATGGCATTGTCCCCGTGCTGACGGCAGTCACGCTTCGTGGCTTTAAGACGGGACTGTAGGAAAGCAGATGGCTGAGGTTCAACCTGAACCCCAGAAGGCTGCCCAAGGCGGCAAGAAGAAGGACCCCAGGAAAGCCCCCAACGATGTTGCTGAAACCAGCTATCCAGTTGCATCGTCTCCGGCGCATCCGAAAGGTTTGTCAATTTATCCCTCAATGGTATTGTCCCGTGCTGACGGCAGTCACGCTTCGTGGCTTTAAGACGAGACTGTCGGAAAGCAGATGGCTGAGGCTCAACCTGAACCCCAGAAGGCTGCCCAAGGCGGCAAGAAGAAGGACCCCAGGAAAGCCCCCAACGATGTTGCTGAAA
>WSTY01001231.1:0-11526 GCA_019633465.1 Tulasnella sp. 417
GTGCCTGCTGCTCTGACTCGGCGAGCCATTCTCTAGACTGCAGGAAAATGACGTACCGCACGCAGGTTTCCATGAACCACAGGGGGAATAAGATTATGTAGATAGTCTAGACCCATCAGTGTGTCTTTTAACTATATTGTATATGTGATGGTGACAAAGAGTATTAGTTGGACGCTACCAAGCTTTCCACGGGTGGAGAGTACCAACCAGTACAAAACGCTCCTCCATTGTCGACTTCTTTTCCTCCAGGTACTTTCTGGCGTTCCCGTTGGGTAGATAGGGTGAAAAGAGGTACACAAACGTGAAATCCTTCTCGGTGTAGTATCTGATGAATTTGAGAACGTTTTCATGACGGCAAGACACCCAAACACGAGTTTCCCGATCAAGCCACTTCGATGATACATTGGTGTATTTGGAGGTATGTCTATTGGCGACCCGCGAGGAGTGGATGAACTTACAGATTGTGCAGATGTTGATTTGGTTCTCGGCTCCTTCACTTGTAGTACTTTGGCAGCTGCTTCGACGGGTGCCTCCGACCCGCCAGTGCCAGGCTTGAGGGTTGCATGTCGGACATATCCGAAGTGACCGCTCCCTATCCTCTGACCGAATTCAACGTTACCACGGGAGATTTTCAAAGCTATCGCTTCATTCCGCGACTGTATTCGTAGAGGATCGAGCGTCAAGTCCTGCACGGTGACTCATCAGCTCCTATGGGATAGCCAAGCTGGCGCGGTAGATACCCAACCTACCAAGTCGTCGGAATTCATGGGGGTACACTTTGGCGGAGCGAATAAACGAGCTCGAGTAAGTGGTTGTGGTTGGGCACAATCGGAGTGGTAGGCGACGAAGGGAGGTCATCGAACACGTAAATTCGCCGCGCGGTGATCACGAGCTTCGATTCATGTGGCACGTGATGACCTCTCAGACAACTGCGTAATTCGATTCACTGCAGCGGAGCGTGCTATCGCGGGTGTTGCTCGGACCACGACGATCGGCGCACAAGGGGGAACCCATTCCGAGTACCTGCTATGTGCCTCGATACCATTTGGCGGGAACGAAGAACGTAGTCAGGGAGCCTTGCCACGCGTGCTCCCTACCGTCGTACCGCGAGATCATTCATTCACTGTGGTCACCGATATCTGTGCAATATCCGATATTATACTCTTATGCGTCAGGTCAATCTTCTTACGTATGGAAGGAGGGATTTATCGGAGCAGTGAGATGCGTCCTATTCTTCGGAGCGATCTAGGAAGCGGGAGCAGGTCCAGACGGACGTCCTCTTAACTACCCTCCACCCGAACTATCCTTGCCAGGAACAACGCGACTCGTTGCCGACATACCGATGGGCTTGGCATTGATGGGTTGTGCCCGGGGTGTACCTGACCAGAATGATCTGCGAGACATGGGGTGAGATTATAGGTCATCCCGTCGTAATTTCAAGCCACGTGACGCAGCGCTTTAGTGAGGCACCAGTGAGGGGCTCCGACCCATGGCTTGCATGTTCACGTCAGCGCTGTCACCACTGACTAGTACGCATGCCGCGCTGTAGTGAATGATTTGCATCACAAAAAATATTGGTAACTGGTTAATAGTCATATTCGACCAGCTAGATGACGGTCATGGTGGACATTTTGAGCACGTGGGCGGGTCGCGACAGATCTAGGCGACTTCAACGTTGTTAATTTCACCGTGGACATTGTTAGCAAATGGAAGAAGACAAGGGGAAAAGTGAGGGTGCTAGCGTCGGCGGCGCCGGACCTCCTTCTACCGAGAGTTGGACTTTCATCTAGGAAATAAATATTCTTGAATGTTTGTAACTTTGGGCAGCGACGTCTTTTCAATAGGGCGATGTGTATTTACAGCGGCCACGAGCAATTTAGGGCGCACCAGGCGGTTCGAATTCGTAGCCTCTGCCGGAACTCGATGTCCCGCAAGAGCAACGCGGCAAGCGCGAAGCCTCAAATGGGAAAACTGCACGGAGTCACGCCGGTCCCTAGATCGGCTTGGCGGCATGAGGAAGCACCTGTTCGGCAAAATTTGCTCATCAATACATTTGGCGGGTAGAATGTTATTGATGTATTGCACGTGAAACTTGCATTCAGGGACTTTGAACATCAATTAAATCTGACTACCTCAGTGCCAATCCACACAGAACCCTGGGGTTGTGAAGGGTAATGAAATCCATGGCGAGCGATTCCCTGGGTGGAGTGGGCCAGGTCCCGAAGCCAACTGAGTCAAGTTGTCCCAGTCTCAAGATACCTTTCCTCGAACCCAGAGTTTGGTGTGTCAGATCGAGCGCTGATCATGGTTGCTCGCAGCCTCTTCTCAATTGGCGGAAAGCCCAGCTATTAGGCGTTGTGCAACCTCCCGTTCGACCGGTCTCCCTCGCCCAGCCATTTCGCACTCTCCCATCTAGCAAGCAATACAAAAGAGAGCCCAAAAGGAACCACCAGAGAATCGCTGGCTGCCGTCGCTGTCACCAGCTTCGTCTCCCCTCCAAACCCCGACCTTTCTAATCGAGCGTCGATACGTCGATTGCCCCTTTGGCGGCGAACTCATCACTTGCTACATCTTAGTGAAATCCTTGACTGAATACGTAGTCTCGTAACGTGTCCGTCACCGTCACTCGTTGCCCTTACCCCGATATTCCAACTTGTCCCCTGGGACTGCTTCTCGTTTCACCGGCGGGCGCAACCGTGGTTTCGATGGGCAGAACCCCCATTATGTAGGTTAAGGAGACTCTAGTATTACTCCAGAGAAATCGTTGGCTCGGGTCAGCTGGGTAGTGCAGGGGGAGGGGGGAGGCTGAGTCCTCCATGCTGACATCACCGTGCACACTTGAACGAGCGTCCATGTCGCAGACTATGGCAGTTGCACTCAAGTATAGTACCAGCTAGTGTGGCCTATTTTGGTACCATAAGTGCCCGATTGACTCTCTTTGATTCTGCCTTACCTCAGTCTCCTGTACAGTCAGGGGCGATATCTGCGTTCGAAGGCCCACACTGCGAGTATTAGTATTGCCCATAATTAATTACATAGGGCCCATAGTTGAAAAACATGCGATATATTCGACAAGTGCAAGCCGCACTATGGCTGCCTTGGCCATTCACGCGAGAGAAGGATCTGCACTTAGAAGTCGGAACGCCTCTGACATGGATATCCTGTCTCCGGGAACTTTCGGCCAACCTGCTTCAGCGACATTCCAAGCATTCTCGTACGATATCCCTTCGAATTCCAGAGGATCTTTGACGGGTCTCTCGTCCCTCTGGTACACCGCCATCATAACGGCCATCTCGTTTTCGAGATGGGGGAAAGGTGGTAAACCGGTGAGCACCTGGCGTCCTTGGTCAGGATTCATCGGGTAAGCTTGAATGGCTAAAGTTTCGGTACCTCGTTGATTGTCATAGAAAATGCATATACGTCCGATGCGAATGTCCGGGGCGCGTTGTCCCATAACTCCGGGCTCTGCCATCGAACGGTCCCGGCGCCCTTCAAGGCTGTCGAGGTTTGAGCATACGTAGATTTTGTGAGCCCAAAGTCGCAGAGTAGCACGTGGCCATGATCGCTGATGAGAAGGTTGCCCGCTTTGATGTCCCCGTGAACAATGTCTTCTCGGTGGAGGTAGCTGACGGCATCCGAGGTCTCGCACAACTAAGCGGCACACACGGGCATGATGTATGGTGTGGCTTCAGGATCCGGAGGATTGATGAACTCACCAACTTGACGCGGTTAACACTTGAGCGATCAACGGCGTACTCCAACAAGGTCCCGTTTTGCATAAACGGACTGACGAAGTAAAGATGTCCCTCGGGCTTGTACGTTCCAAGAAACTTCAGCACGTGGGGATGCTCTAAACGACGCCACGTGTCTGCCTCTCTCTCAAATCTCTAGAATAATATGAGTTTCCTAGGCGGAAAAATACTCGTACGCACACGCACCCGAATTATTTGCTCGTCAAGGACAGCACCCCCAATTCTGAGTCGTTTTAGAGCTACCTCCCCCACTGTCCTATGAGTGCCCTTGAATACATCTCCAAATCGGCCGTTGATGCAAATTGCCTGCGGAGATATGCTAGTAATGAGACGACTAATATCGTTGTCTTCGGTTTCACAGGGGGCTAGATCGGCCCGTGTCAGGGTCTCATTCCTCCAGGCTCTTCCAAAAGGCACGGTGCTGCGGTGGGCTTACCATGGGGGTCGGTATTAAGCATCGAGCTAAGCGTATGCCTGCATTCGTCCGCTTTAGGCCTAGGGAGGAATTTAAAATCCCAACATCGCCGGAGCAGTCGCACCAAAATATCGGGTATGTCGTTCGTTTCGTGGAACGCGTCAGGCGTTACTCGTCTACGGGGAGACATTGCCGCTTTGATTTGATCATCGGTTTGAAACAGCGGGTAAGGACGATCACCAGTCATCAGCTATTCATGGCAAAGTGAAGCGGTCCTGAGAAGTGAGTCCCAAACCACTTCGCGTTCTCCCCCACAAACCTCCAAGACGACGCATGCCCAGCTCCATATATCACTTTCTACGATCGCTGGATCTCCGAGGCTTACCTCTGGGCTAGCCCACCGGGGAGATGCCCTGGAAGGTGTTGGTATTGGATGCCAGTCAATCGCCACCCAGCCAACATCGCAAAGCACCGCCTTCCCAATTCCGTTGATGAGCACGTTAGACTGTGCAATGGGACTTCAGCGTGAGTCGAAAGATAATGATAAAATTAGGAGCATACCGGGGTTATATTCCCGTGGACGACTGGCGGCTCTCTGGTATGCAGGTATTCTAAACCGCTGATGACACCTCGTGCCTATACTCCAAAGTCGAGTCAACATTTCCATGAGCCAAATCACGTCTTGAAGAGCCCGAAAAAGAATTATTCGTGCTCTGCTTACCAATTCAAGTTTACTGTTCATATCGGCTCCTTTCTCCATGTACTTTGCAAGGTTGCCGTTCACCATGTGAGGGGTAATCAGCGCCACGGTTGCGAAGTCAAATCGTGCAGAGAATCCAACGAGCTCAATAATGTGTTCATGTTCGAGAGTTGACGAAAATGACATCTGCCGAGAGAAGCGCTGATTTTGGAACGGTAAGGATTTCACGAGCAAAGTGCACGCGGCGGATGCTAGAGAGGTGAACAAGTGTTCTCACCTTACAGAAGTCAGATCTCGATGAGAGCAAAGAGATTTCATGCAAGTTTATTTCCTTTACGACCACGAGAGCGCCCGATGGTAAAAGCTTCGCTGCGCTAGTCGTACCATTTCCCGCTTGACTCAATGTCCCGTTTGATCCAAATTGGAGTCGTTCCCTCGAAATAAAACCACTCCCTAGTAGCTCGATTACCTCCTCGCGCATACGTGCAATCTATGGATACATTCACCATTGGTGCCGTAAGTTCTTCGTGATCAGTGAGCTCGGTACGAAAAATAACGGACCAAGCTGACACTTACGTGCACACTTTCAACGCACATCCGCGTGGTCGGTCTCTCTTCAGGGCTTTGGCCCCAACATTTTCGGACGATTTCAAGCAGACCTTCGGGCCAGTTTTGAGGTGGGGGGGTTGGCTCAGGAGTAACGCCGCTGAGAATTCGCTCCACGATTTCGGAGGCCAGGCTCAGGTCGGAATAAGGAATTTCGCTCTCCATCATCTATGGTACGTGTGTGACGTGGGAAAAACACCTTTAGCCAAGGCGCCCAGACAGCGAGGAGATGCGGCGGAGAAGTTTGAAGTACCTCTAACGCCAGACATCCCCAGGCCCATATATCGCCCTTGGGGGTTCGATCCGAGGTTAAAAGTGACTCAGGACTCAACCACCTCTCCAGATCTAGATCCCCCCGGAACGTTAACAAGAGCAAGTCTTCTTGCGTGTACAAGCCATGATGACTGATAAGCGCGTGCCCCGAATCCGTTATGAGGACGTTCTCCTAGTTCAAAGGCAATTATAGAAGTTAGAAAGAGAATGCACAATATCAAAGGCCAACCTGATGACATCCATTGGAAGGATGCTTTCAAGTTAAACTCCTGGGGAGAACCTGCTTGGTGCAATTTTGGATAACCCGGGAACATGACATACCACACTCAGGTTTCCATGGATCACTGGGGGAGTAAGATTATGTAGGTAGTCTAAGCCCATAAGCGTGTCCTTTAACTAAAATTTATATGTGATCGTCAAAGAGAATATAGTGGGAAGCAACCAAGCTTTCCACAGGTGGAGAGTACCGACCAGGGCAAATCGCTCCTCCATCGTCGACCGCCTTTCGTCCAAGTACTTTCTGGCGCTCCCGTTAGGCAGATAGGGTGAAAAGAGGTACACAACCTTGAAATCGTCCTCGGTACAGTATCCGATGAATTTGAGAACGTTTTCGTGGCAGCAAGATGCCCAAACGCGAGTTTCCCGATCAAGCCACTTCGATAATACGTTGGTATCTTTGAAGGCGTGTCTACTGTTGAACCACGAGGAGTGGGTGAACTTACAGATTGTATGCATGTTGAGTTTACTGTTGGCTCCAGTACGTATAGTATTTTAGCAGCCGCTTGGACGGGCACCTGCGCCCGGCCAACGCCAGGCTTGAGTGTCGCAAGGCATACATGTCCGAAGTGACCGCCTCCTATGTCTTCACCTAATATAAAGCTGTCTTTTGAGATTTTCAAAGCTACCGTTTCATTCTGCAACTGCATTTGTAATGGATCGAGCGGTCAGCCGAGCGGAGTGACTCGTCAGCTCCCATCGGGCAGCCACGTGGGCGCGGTTATACCCAACCTACAGACTCGTCAGAATCCATGGCGGTACGGTTTGATGGAGTGAATGATTGATATCGAGTAAGGAGTTGTGGTTGGGCGCGGTCGGAATACGAGTCGATGAAAGGAGGTCGTTCAACACATTCGATAGGAATATGGCGTGCCGTCCGTGCCAACACCGCCAATCGCCGAACGCCAACCCTCGACCGACGATCGCCAACCGCCAGCCGGTTAGGTTCACGTCATTCCGCTAGCTCAAACATCTAATTTAGCATTCTCGAGCACCGTCTAGCACGCTATCCCTGATAACACCGCCAGTCGCCAATCGCCGATCCAATGCCGACCGTTCGGGTGATGACGGATTGTTCATTCTCGGCTTTTATGATTGTTGGAAGATTAGGAGGGAGTGGGATAGGGCGATTCCCAGCAGGAGAAATAGCCCCCGTATTTCTCCTATTACCTCTTTTAGTATTAGCTTAGTATAAATAGCGGTTCGAGAACCAGCTACGATTAAAAACAATGGGATTCCATTCAGGTAGCCGACACCAGGAACGGACGCCCAAGCACGTGATGTCCTGTCATGTCTGGACCCCGGCCCAACACCTCTCCCATCGCCGCATTTTCGTCCTCTTTGCAGCCCAAAATTAAAATAGATATTACATTTGATATCTTTCCCAGTTTTTGATTGCCAAAGATATCAGCATTTGGAGGTGCAAAAACAAAATCTATAAGTGCGTACTTAGATTCACTACAATGGAGCGTTCTATCGCGGGTGCTGCTCGGGCTACGACGGTACAAGGAAAGCCCATTCCGAGTACTTGATCTGTGCCTCGATAACATTTTGCGGGAACGAAGAACGTAGTCAGGGAGCCTTGCCGTGCGCCCTACCGTCGTACCACGAGATCATTCATTCACTGTGGTCACCGATATCTGTGCAATATCCAGTATTATACTCTTATGCGTCAGCTCAATCTTCTTACATGATGAAAGGAGGGATTTATCGGAGCAGTGAGATCCGTCTTTGTTCTTCTGGGAAAGGGGAGTTAGTCCCGACGGACGTCCCACTTTCTGTACCCTCCACCCAAACTAGCATTACAAGGAACAACGCGACGCCAGTAGCGGCGTGAATGCACGGACCGTGTAAGGATCAGCCATTAAAATAAAATAGGCGCGGGCGCCGTGCCGCCGTTGCCGAGATACTGACGGGCTTGGTGTCGGTGGGTCGTTCCCGGTGGTGGCCAGGATGATCTGCAAGACATGGGATTGGATTGAGTGTTGGGGGAGTAAATTCAAGGCAGCACCGTCTTAATGCAGCCCAAGTGATGGGCTCTAAATAGCGGTGTGCGTTTTCACGTCGGCGCTGTCACCACTGGCCAGCCACATTGCGCACGCTGGGGGTGGTGGAGGCGTTGAGGAAGATAAAGTTATTGACTAGCTGTGTGGTGGATTGGGTGGACTAGTTATAAACATCCACCCGCATCACTCCGAAGAGCTCCACTCCGACCACGGGAGAAGTTCTTCTGATTTCGGGATTAGGGGCTCGCTGAAGTCGCCGAACTGCCGGTCCCTGAGGTTGTCCATTTCCCAAGGGTCTTGAATTACGATCCAGTCTGGGCAGCGTCCCCCTTCACCTCCTCTTCCTCACTCACCTGTCCTCCCCACTTGCCCTCCCATTCCACAAGAGCCACAGGAATGAAGCCTAAGGAATGCTCGGCTAAGCGTTGGCTGTGGTCGCTCTCGCTAACCTCGTCTCTGGTTTGTTCTTTGACCGCGCCAAGGGAGCTGCAAGAAAGAGACTGAACGGCACGACAACGCGGAAGAAGAGGGAGAACACATGGTCCTCCAGATACCACTGAGGAATTCTGGAGATCAGCGGTATACCGTGAACATCGAGATGGTGTGTTTCGTTCGCGCATCTTGAAGGTTTTTTGACCTTTGCGCTCACCACGCTCGGTTTCGCTTCGGGCCTCGTTCACCTCCTCCGACCACCTCACTCACCATAGACTAAGCCCGCAGTATCGTTCAACTTCTCCGTTGGCATGACTTGCGGAGACACCGCGGTCGCTGGAATTGGCTAACAATGGGTGCTTGCAAGATTCACCGTTTGGCGTTCCGTCCCACCCATCGGTTCCGAGGACGTGTCCAGAGCGAAGGGCCGCGCACAATTGCGCTTTCTTGGACCAAACTAAGAAAGGAACCCAATAATGGCGATAAGAGGATAAGCAGAGTGAGTTCTTGTCTATTTTAAGTTCTGCTGGCGACCCGGACGTCTAGAATTCCCGACTGACCTCCTCACCCCCTCGGCTCGTCGGCACTGCCAGCATCGGATCATCCCAAGGTGTCTTCGGCACCAGGGCGGGCCTTGTCTAACACCACTGTCGCGAACGGCTCGGGTAGCATCATCAGCAATTACCTCAGTATGGAAGATGTCCTTGAAGAAAGACCGACGTTCACCATGGAGTTATCCAGCATTGGCAGCACAGAAGCCTCCAACGGAGCTGAGCTCAAGGGGGACTCGTCCGGGGGATACTTGCACTTGAAACCCCTCGATTCATCTTTCTACACTAGCTCAATCCAGACGATGCTCGTCGCTGGATCGGATACGGCTGTCAACAGGGGTGCGTCGCCGGACCAAGCGGGAGGTACGATCGGACGGTGCAGAGCTAGGGATGGATGTTGAAGATCGAGAATAAGCAGGGAGGGCTTACGGTTACCGGTGGGAATGGATGTGGGCGACGATGCGAGGCTGGGTACCATTGCATCCTGCCACGTCCAGCGGATGCTTCGAAAATCTGTATCTCTGACACCCGCAACGACCCCCAACAGAACCGACAAACAAACTAGACACGGTTATGATCAGTTCTCGACCTTATATCGTACTGGCTGGGGCTCTTAGGGCCGACGCTGTCCCAATTTACGACGACAACCCGGCGTTCTTGTGGTCCGTTCCAGACGACCACCGATAGAACAACCTTCATGAACTTGAACGGAACCAGTCCCTCCATCTCACTCACCGATCTATGGACCAACATCGGCGGATTTTGCATGGACGACATGGGAGGAAGGGCGGGCCACACGGGGACGATTGCGGTGCTTTTTCGGCAACGCTTCACCTGCTACAATAATGCCCAGGCGCCGCCGCCAGGGAAGACCCCTCTGCGATGCTTCGGACACGGGGAGGAGTCCCGCTTGCTCTGGCCACATGAACGCTCATAACGACTGAAACGGCAGTGTTGGCGCATTCCTTGCATAAATGGAAGAAGGCTTGGAGGAATTGAGGGAGTGCTCTGTGAATATACGCGACCGGCCGCTCCAACACGTCCATCGTACCGGACGTTAGATTCCGTTCTAATATTCTTGAATCTTATAGGTTACCAGTAGGGGCAGGGACGCCTTGTCGTTGGAGCGACTCACAACAAATGGCACCCGGGCACAAGGGTCTCGAGGCAGCAAGCGCCAACACAGGGCGTGCGTTCTGAATGCACCAGTGTCAAGTGTGAAGATCAAAGCCCGACGCGCGCAGTCGTGCCGGTACCTAGATCGGCTTACCATAAGGTTGGTACATGTTCGGCAAAATTTGCTCATCAATACATTTGGCGGGTAGAATGTTATTGATGTATTGCACGTGAAACTTGCATTCAGGGACTTTGGACATCAATTAAATCTGACTACCTCAGTGCCAATTCAAACCGAACCCTGGGGTTGTGAAGGGTAATGAAAGCTGGTTCCATTCATGGCGAGCGATCCCCTGGGTGGAGTGGGCCAGGTCCCGAAGCCAACTGAGTCAAGGTGTCCCAGTCTCAAGATACCTTTCCTCGAATCCAGAGTTTGGTGTGTCAGATTGAGCGCTGATCATGGTTGCTCGCAGCGTCTTCTCAATTGGCGGAAAGCCCAGCTACTAGGCGTTGTGCAACCTCCCGTTCGACCGGTCTCCCTCGCCCAGCCATTTTGCCACTCTTCCATCTATCAAGCAATACAAGGGCTAACCCAAAAGGAACCACCAAAGAACCGCTAGCTGCCGTCGCTGCCACCAGCTTCGTCTCCACTTCAAACCCTAACCTTTCTAATGGAGCGTCGATACTTCGATTGCCCCTGTGGCGGCGAACTCATGAAATGCCACACCTTGGCGAAATCTTTGACTGAATACGTTGTCTCGCAACGTGTCAGTCGCCGTCACTCGTTGTATTTACCCCGATATTCCAACTTGTTCCCCGGGGCTGCTTTTCGTTTCTCCGGTGGGCGCAACCTTAAGTTCGATGGACAGCACCCCCATCTAGTAGGTCACGGGGACTCAAGTATTGCTCCATACATATGGTTGGCTTGGATCAGCTGTGTAGCGTGGGTGGGGGAGGCGGAGGTTGATATCCCTGAGAGTCCTCCATGCTGACATGGCCGTGTACACTTGAACGTGCGTCGATGTCGCAGACAATGGCAGTTGCACTCAGGTTTAGCACTAGCTAATGTGGCTTATTTTGCTGTCATAAATACCCGATTTACTGTCTTTAATTCTACCTTACTTCTCAGCCTCTTGTACAATCAGAGGCGATATCCAGTGCGTTCGAAGGCCCACACTGCGATTATTAGTATTGCCCAGAATTAATTCATAGAACCCATAAATGACAAACATGCGATATATTCGACAAGTGCAAGCCGCACTACGGTTGCCTTGGCCAATCACCTGAGAGAAGGATCGGCACTTAGAAGCCGGAACGCCTCCGACATGGATATCCTGTCTCCGGGAACTTTCGGCCAACCTGCTTCAGCGACATTCCAAGCATTCTCGTACGATATCCC
>WSTY01001232.1:0-11506 GCA_019633465.1 Tulasnella sp. 417
AACAAAAGGCGGTTGGCGGAGTTGAATCTTTTATTGTGGTTCCTTAAGTCCGTCGGTAACTCCGACCCTGATCGACAACCGGATGCGGTAAGCGGATTCCCAATCCTCCGTACTTTCAACTATCCGTGCATCTGATACCTTGCTCCCAGGCTTAGCCGCAAACTTCAGCCTACTCGGGACCACAGGCTGCTGTAAATTGGTGAGTGCTCCAGAGCCTAACGTTCTACGGGCAGTTTCGAGGGTGGACTCTCGGTGACGCAAGGTTCATTTGTTAGGAATATGACACAGAGTTGAAGAAATGGCACATTTAGCCAAGCCTCTGCTCTTCTCTAAGTTTCCGGGCATAGTGAGCATACGTTCCTTACATATAATAAGCCCGGGAGGAGTATCCAAAGCAAACACATCTGGATCGATATTATAGACAGCTTAACGTTAGACGACCTTTTGCTCAGCGGGTGATACACATGGGCGGAAGGAATCCCATAAACATGAGCAAGTATTTGTTTCATTGATTAGCGCGAAATTATTGGCTCGAGATGAGATGGATTCTCATTCGGAAGTTTCATCGAACCCCCTTTCGGCCTCGGAGCCGCAACACACTCATTCCAGTTGAGAGAAACTAGCCTCTAGCCTCTGACCTCTGACCTACCCACCCTGAACCTCATTCGAATCAAACAGCAAGGTAGTGCTGTCCTATAACTATTCTCCAAACTCTCAGGGACGCAACGCATCTGATGTTGACATCAGGCTCTGCAGCCTCATATATTCATACGTAAATACGAAGCGTCATACAGTCCACGGAAATGATTCGCAGCATGAAAAGAAACGAGAAGTGTTTGGCGAGAGGGGAGGTCGGGTCGTTGTAGAGAAAGGATGCTCGGAAAGGCTTGCCCAACACGGAAGGGGAAGGCGCTTAGAAGTCACTCTTCTTGACCTGGAACGCCTTGCTGGTAGCGAAGACATTGTCATAGTCACTAGATAGAGGAGAGCAAAAAGGTTAAATCACCCGGTATTGATCTTCAAGGCGGCAAGGAGTGCATACTCAACGTCAACGAGAACCAGAACATATTTGCTGCAGGTGAACGTCCATGTTCGCTAGGTAAGCGTCTAGATTCGATCGAGCTCGACCGACAAAGGACATACCCAGGATAGCGCTTCAGGACCTCAATGGAGACTGTGTCCTTTCCTTTGCCTCCGCTTCCGTGGCCACGAGTTTCGACCTCGTCGTCAAGGAGGGTGAACTCGTGCGATGAAACCTCAATGATACCAACAGCGAAGCTGAAGAATCCAGCAGGTCTCAGCAATAGGTCAGTGAAAAGGATTGGGTTTAATGCGACGCACTATTTAGGACTGTCATCATGGAACTTCCAAGTGTACTTGACAACGGTGGGGTGGCCCTTCTTAACGGAGGCGGAGGTGATGCTGATACCGTTGGAGCGAGCAGCGACAGTGGAGGGAGCCATTGGAAAGGAGAAAGGGTTTGAAGGGGGAAAAGAATAAAGAGAAGAAGAATGTAAGGTAAAGTAAAGGAGAAGAAGAAAGAAGAAAGTCGGTTTAGTGAGGACTGAAAGCTTGGCGTGATGGCCTGGCTTATATAGCATTGACCAACTCACAGCTCAGAGCATGGGCTGTCCTGTCGCATCAGAGCTGTGAGAATAGAAGGATAAGTGTTACGCTGCAACACTGCGCACGCAAGAAAATCTAACCCCCGTTCACTGCAGGGGATACCGTATTCGGAAGGGCAGTACCGGGCCGTTGAATGTACAGCGATCCCGCCCCACGCCCCTAGTTCTTGTCACGGTGGCATAGTAAATGGGCCGCGTCCAAGCACCCCGTGAATAGAAACAATACCTTCCACGTTGTGGTGTTCCCTTGGTGGCTAAGTGATGTTTGAGAAAGCAGTGTCTAAAGCACCGCACCCCGACCGCCAGTTATTCAATCTCGGCGGCCCACAAGACCGCCAGGACCAATACATGACGACTGTGCTCTCAAATATAGAATGCCTGAGGCATCATACCAGGGGGAGGGCTTTGTCTGGGCCGCCTTGCGCTGTTCAATGGTCGAACGGGCTGACCAACCTCGATGCCGAATGGGCGCCCACCACACCTGATTTTTCCAATGCGCCCCACGAAGAACTTCTCGTCAAGTACAGCAAACCTTTGTGACGATGATTAATAAGCTGTCGGGGCTTGTAGTTTAAAGTCTGTTGAAATGGAGGTTGAATTCATTCGCGTGGGTGAGGCAGTGTCAAGTAAAAGACGGGGAGAATCGAAATTCTTGCTCTGGAATGACCTGCTTAGTCAGAAATGTGCCTGAAGTTGGTATCAAGCCAAGACCAAGGAGGCTGGGTGACAGGATTCAATGGCGGGCGTGCTAGTGAATATAATGGAGCCCCGTACCTGTTCACGAGCCGCAGACGCCAATAATTTCCTAAGTTTTTCAGGCAATACCTTCGGTAAAATTGACGATATCGAAGGCGATAATGATGCCCGTATTAATCTTCATGCGCGTGCGGCGAACTTTTTGCAGCAGGATGTTATCTGGAAAAGCTATGCACGACATGATTAAGCATCCAAAACATGCCGGCCCCTGCTCAATTACGTCGAATTTATCCGTGAGATGGGGACAGGTCGCCGAAAGCTGTTAAGCGCCTTCCCTCGTTCTACCCAGGAAGACTTTTTGGCTTCAAGTGCTCCTCATTTTCGTTTCTAAGTTTGCCCAGGCACTCAAGGGGTCTTCTCTCTACGCCACGATATGTCCAAACCAAAATGTTACAGCGAAAAATATCTCATAAGCGTGCTCTAATAATCATACAAGGTCTGTCGGTGGTGGTTATATGCTGGATACAAGTGAGCGAGGGTCAAGAGTTCAGGAAGTGGGAGGAGTCGAGGCGGGGCAGACTGGATGCAAGAAAAGTCCCAGAGGTCCAAAGAAAGAGTTAGAAATCGCTCTTCTTGACCTGGAATGCTTTGCTAGTAGCGAACACAACGTCGTAGTCACTGGATAAATGGTGAACAGGACAATTAGGTCCTTTGTCTATGTCCTGCAGAGTGAAGCTCTCCACTTACTCGATGTGAACGAGAACGAGAACGTATTTTCTATAATGCAGAAGGAGGCGGATAAAGATTGGAATTAGATTCCGAATAGGTTGGCTTCTATTGAAGTTCCTCACCCAGGGTAGTCCTCGAGTACGTCGATAGAAACAGTGTCTGTTCCCTTCCCATTTTTCCCATGGTTGCGGGTCTCCTCGTCGGCCTGGAGCAGAATGAACTCCTTCGAAGCCACATCAACAACGCCAACAGCGAAGCTAAAAGGTTGTAAAGGCGATTGAGTCTCCGGTGCCGGTGTGTGAGCACAACATGGAACATACAACTTGGGGCTCTGATCGTGATATTGCCAAGAGTATTTGACAACGGTCGGGCGACCTTTCTTGACAGCAGCGGAGGTGATGCTGAGACCGTTTGAGGAGTCTTGGGACTTGGCGCGGGCAGCGAGAAGAGTAGGGGCCATTGAGAAAGGAGGATGTAAGAGAAAAGGCGAAAGAGAAGTTAGGGTAAGAAGATAGAAAAGGTAATATAAGAACAAAGAAGAGGAAAGAGTACTTTGATGAGGAATTAACCATAGTAGAGAGGGCCAGTTTTATAGCTTGACGCAGATCATATCACTCACTCGACGGGATCCGAAATCCTTTTCCGATGGGTGGAAACGGTAAGGTCAGGATAGCTTCACTGCATCACTGCGTGCGCCCAACTGTTTCGCATAATCCTCAATTGAACAATCCCAAGAATGGAAGGCAATATCGGGGCGCCGCCACATTCGCCAGTCCAAGGGATCGTGCTTGGCAGTTCTCAAGCCACGCTGGAACGGGCATCTACAAGAGCGCTCCGTCAAAAGAATGGTTATGGAGGGTCGAAGCGGTGCTCGCCGAGGCGGTGTGGGAGCAAACACCATTCAAACACGACCCCAAGACACCGAGCCGCGTGAAAAAGAGCAGCAAAGTTATAAAGTATTGTTTTATGTGTTCGCTAAGTGGCGATCAGCAGTGCCTGTTCTGAAATAGCTCGGGCGCTATCCGACTCGCTAGTCCGGCGAGGAGAAGGGCTGGAGGTGTTACGCCAAAGTCGCACGCCCGCAATTCCCATTGGATGTAACATCAGTATTCAGCCTAATCCACCCACAGCCCAAAAGCAATGTCGGGTTCATGAGAGAATCTCAGATCTGGCGTTTCTCTACGGGTACGTGTCTCAAGTTGGTAATCGTCACCATCTCGCGACGCCAGCTATTTCGACCACGAGGGTCAGACGAGGGAAGGTACCCAGTATCTGGACAAAAGAAAACCCCTTATACCTAGACAGATGTTAATTTCACTCAGTATTGAATATCGGATCGAACTCAGGTTGATTTCCCATCGGAATTTCCATCCACTGCCTTCAACCTTTCTGCGGCCGAACCGTCTCACACTAGACCCCCGTCAAGAAAACTAGCTATTACTGACCTCGAGCCCATTTACCCTGGGGCGCGCCCCGACCCATATCCAAAGTATTCTTGGCCTGTAGGTATGTTCCCGAACTCTAGAGGCCACACCTCGTTTAAAGTTGACAACAGGCTTTGCAGCCGCATAAATTCAAACGCAAGTGCAAAGCGTCATACGGTACAGCCCAAGTTAACGATCGACAGCATGAACAGAAATGAGAAAAGTCCGGCGAGAGGGGGGTTCGCATCATCGGAATAAAAGATGCTCGAACAGGTCTTGCCAATAGGGAAAGGTGAGGCGCTTAGAAGTCGCTCTTCTTGACCTGGAAGGCCTTGCTGGTAGCGAACACATTGTCATAGTCACTAGATGGAGAAGAGCGAATAGTTAAATCACCCGTCACTAATGTTCAAGATGACAGCGAGTACATACTCAACGTCGACGAGAACGAGAACGTATTTGCTGCAGGAGGTGAACGATAACCTTCCGTGAGTAACCGCCTCGATTAGAGCTAGGCCGACAAAGAACATACCCAGGATAGCGCTTCAGGACCTCAATGGAGACGGTATCCCTTCCTTTATCTCCGCTTCCGTGGCCGCGAGTTTCAACGTCGTCTTCAAGGAGGGTGAACTCGTGCGATGAAACCTCAATGACACCAACAGCGAAGCTGAAGAATCCAGTAAGTCTCAGCAACAGGTCAGTGAATGGATTGGGCTTAATACGACGCACTATTTGGGGCTATCATCATGGAACTTCCAAGTGTACTTGACAACGGTGGGGTGGCCCTTCTTAACGGAGGCGGAGGTGATGCTGAGACCGTTGGAGCGAGCGGTGACAGTGGAGGGAGCCATTGAAAAGGATAAAAAGTTTGAAAGTCGAAAGAAGAAAGAAAAATAAGAGTGTGAAGTAAAGTAAAAGAGAAGAAGAGAGAAGAAGTGTTTGGTGAGGACTGAAAACTAGTCGAAATGGCCTTGTTTAAATAGCAGCTACACCTCCGCTCACAGCCCACTCCTTGATGTCGGAGATGTAGAAACGGCGCGTCTCACCGCATTAGGGAGAGCATCTGAGCCCGTTCACCACAAGACATACCGTGTTTGGAAGGGCAATACCGGGCCGTTGAATGCCTAGCGACGCTTCTAACAATCATGCAATACACGGGATGCACTTAAGCGCTCCGTAAATAGATATGCTTTCTGGTGGCTGGGCCATGTTTACGAAAGCGGTGTCCAAATTTAGCACCGCACTCGAGAAAGATGCCCACGGGACATTCCGACCGAAGCAGTATACAAGGCCAAAATGGTCGAACCTATGGTGCCTGTGATCTCTAACATGTGAACTAGTAGGCCGTACACCAGACTAAGGACATCATCCGGACCGCTTTGTCCGGTTCTGTGTTTGAGAGCCCTGATCTCCAATGCCGCCTGGCAGAGCCCCCTTCTCAATTTGACTCCTCAACAATACTTACCCCGACCCGCGATGTAAAAGCACATTCAATTTCATCAGAGAGGATGTAATGGCGATCACCGGTACTCGTAACTTGAATTGGTGGTTAGAGTTGATATCACGTGGCCGAGGCGATGCTTTTGCTGAAGCCGCCTTGCTGCCTTCCTCTCCCCATTCGGCCCACAAAATTTTGCACTGCCCGTCCAATTTAATTGGCGCTTCCCATTATGGAGTGATCGTCGTGGCAAGTAGACTTTATCAACTCCACTAACTGGGAAGACGGGAATCCCTCCAAGTCTGGACGGGGATAAACGGCTCTTCGGAGTTAAGCTTAACATCCGACTCTGCTGTTCTTCCAGGTTCCACGCAGGTTTCCCGACAGGAATCGAGCTCAGGCTTGAGCGCAGAAGATCTACGTATCAAATGACGCTGCGTACAGCATTCAGTTTACTTGCTGAGTCAACACCAGCTTTCGGAAACCTCAGCTGGTCTGAATACGTCCAACTCTGCATTTTGACCCACAACGCAATTACATACATGGTTAGATATCTGAGATTCAGCTTCCCTCAATAATTATATAGACCGCTATGCTTCCTTAAGACTCCCTACTTGGGCATTTTCTTTGATACGGAAGTCGGCAATTATCACCATCTCGCTATGCTAGATATTTCGACCACGAGGGTCAACGAGGGAAGGAACTAAATATAAAGCCCCGTATACTAATTTCACTCAGGATCAAGAGATTGGATCAAGCCCAGGAAGATTTCCAATTGAAATTTCCATCCACCTCCTTTCTGCGACCGCGCCGTCTCACACTGGGCCCAGTCTAGAAAAATCAGCCATTGGTCACTGACCCCGAGCCTACTCACCCTGGGGCCTGTCCAAATCCATATCCGAAGTATTCTTAGCCCATATGTACGTTCCCGAACTCTCTGGTGACTACACCTCGTCTAAGTTAACAACAGGCTTTGCAGCCGCATAAATGCATACGTAAGTACAAAGCGACATAAGGTACAGCCCAAGTTAACGATCGACAACATGAACAGAAATGAGAAAAGTCCGGCGAGAGGGGGGTTCGCATCATCGGAATAAAAGATGCTCGAACAGGTCTTGCCAATAGGGAAAGGTGAGGCGCTTAGAAGTCGCTCTTCTTGACCTGGAAGGCCTTGCTGGTAGCGAACACATTGTCATAGTCACTAGATGGAGAAGAGCGAATAGTTAAATTACCCGTTACCAATGTTCAAGGTGACAACGAATACATACTCAACGTCGACGAGAACGAGAACGTATTTGCTGCAGGAGGTGAACGATAATGTGCGGGAGGTAAGTGTCTAGATTCGAGCTCAGTCAACAAAGAACATACCCAGGATAGCGCTTCAAGACCTCAATGGAGACGGTGTACTTTCCGGTACCGCTACTTCTGCTTCCGTGGCCACGAGTCTCGACGTCGTCCTCAAGGAGGGTGAAATCGTGCGATGAAACCTCAATAACACCAACAGCGAAGCTGAAGAATCCAGAAGGTATCAGCAACAGGTCAGCGAAATGGATTGGGCTTAATACAACGCACTATTTAGGACTGTCGTCATGGAACTTCCAAGTGTACTTGACAACTGTGGGGTGACCCTTCTTAACGGAGGCGGAGGTGATGCTGAGACCGTTGGAGCGAGCGGCGACAGTGGAGGGAGCCATTGAAAAGGATAAAAAGTTTGAAAGTAGAAAGAAGAAAGAAAAATAAGAGTGTGAAGTAAAGTAAAAGAGAAGAAGAGAGAAGAAGTGTTTGGTGAGAACTGAAAGCCGGTCGAAATGCATTTGCTTAAATAGCCTCGAGTAGCTCACAGCTCGACGTACAGGACGTTTGTCACGTCGGAGTTGTGAGAGGAGGAGCTTCTCACTGCTACACCGCACGAGGAAGATCATTGGACCGCGTCTACCGCAGGATATACCATATTTGGAAGGGCAATACCCGGCGGCGGTTGGAAGCAGGGCGATCGCGCTTGGTATTCCTAAGCGCTGTCACATTCACGCAATAGACTGGCTGCACTCAAGCGCTCCGCGAATAGAAACACGGCCTTCTACATTGTGGTGTTTATTTTGGTGTCTAAGCGAGGACTATTGAAGCTGTGGCTCAAGCACTGCATTCCACCGCGGCCATTCGAATCTCGGCCGCATACGCGACCAACATAGTCCTGTGGCGACTGTGACCTCAAATCTGGGAACACGTAAAACCTTATACCGAAGTATGGGCGTTATCCGGACCGCGTTGCGGCTTTCTGTGGTTGTCGGGCTTACCTTCCCCGATACTAACTGGCCCCCACCGATTTGACTCCAGAGTGCCGGATGAGCCGAAAAGGGAAATCTCTTTCAACTACAACGAACTTTTGTGTCTTTTATCAACCGCCGGCCCTTGTAACTCGAAGTCTCTTCAAGTGGTGGTCAGATTCGAGCGAGGCGGTGTTCTCGCTTCCGTCACATGCACGCCAGCCTCCCCCACTCGGCTCACGAATCTTGGCACCGCACGGTCAATCACCCTGTTAAGAGTTACTATCCCCACGGCCTAGTAGTAGCAGACTATACGGGCCACAGGGGGCCGAGATTATCTTCAGCATCGCCCAGGCTGCGAGACAGTTGAAGTCACGAACAAATCGAACAAATGGCTGCACCGAGGCACGGAGAAACCTAATAATAGGAGATAACCTGGGTGATAGCATCGTGCGTTATGTAGTAGCCAAATTATGATTATCACTGCCTGTTCTTACAATATTTTGGTGTTTGTTCGAGCCGGCTGAAACGACTACCGGCCAAAGATGAACGCCCCCCGAAAGCTAATCTCTTCCATAAATGTTCTGGCACACAAGCTGCAGCAGATTCCATCCAACTTAGCAAGGCATCATCTGGGTATTGATATTTACCGTATTCTTTATGAGTCTCGCTCTTTACTTCTCTCCGGATACGCGAAGTAAGGGCAGCCCTCGACGAGATATTCCTCCAACGCCTGACGGAGATCCTGACTAATTATAAAGTTTAAACAGGCTTCGCAGCCACATAAATTCATCCGTATGTGAAAGCATCATTCGGTACAACCCAAGGTAATGATCGACCACATAAACGGAGATGAGGAAAGTCCGACAAGAGGGAAGGTAGGTCATCGTAAAGACAGGGTGCTCGAAGGCTCGCCAATACAGAAGGGAAAGACTCTTAGAAGTCGCTCTTCTTGACTTGGAACGACTTGCTTGTAGCGTAGACATTATCGTAGTCACTAAGTTGATAGCAAAGGTTAAATCATCCGTCGCTGATTCTAAAGGCAAGGATTAGGACATACTCAACGTCAACGAGAACAAGAACATATGTGCTGCGGGAAGTGAACGATAATATCCACTAGGTAAGCATTTAGAATCGAGCTCAACGGTTCAAAGACCTACCTATAATGACCTTTCAAGACCTCGATGGAGACGGTATCCTTTCCCGTACCGTTGCTTCCGTAACCACGAGTCTCGACGTCGACCTCAAGGAGGGTGAATTCGTGCGATGAAACCTCAATGATACCAACAGAGAAGCTGGAGTCCAGGAAGTTTCAGCAACAAGCCAGTAGAACAGGCTGGCGGTTAATGTAACGCACTATTTAGGGCTGTTATCATGATGATTCCAAGTATACTTGACGACGGTGGGGTGGCCCTTCTTAACGGAAGTGGAGGTGATGCTGATACCGTTGGAGCGAGCAGCGACAGTGGAGGGAGCCATTAAAAAGGAGAAAGGGTTTGGAGTAAGAAAGACGAGAAGAAGAAGAGTTAGAAGTAGAGTAAATGAGAAGAAGAGAGATGATTTATTTGGTGAGGACTGCAAGCTAGTCGAGTTAGTCTTGCCTAAATAGCATCAAGTAGCTCCCGGTTCGAAGGCGTCCGGGCTATTCTGTCACGTCAGGGGTATAAGAATAGAAGTGCCAGTGTTGCACTGCAGCATCGCACAAGCGGGATTATCTGACCCTGCCCACAGCAGAACATACCGTGTTTGGAATGGCACTACCGGGCCGTTGACCGCACGGCGATCGCGGTTGGCAGTCCTAAGTTTTATTGCAATCACGCCATAGACGGGCTGCACCTAACCGTTCCGTGAATAGAAACACGACCTTCTGACGTATGTCTTTTTTGTTCAAAGCAATGTCGATTAAAGCTGTGTCTATAGTACTGCACTCGACGATGCACCGAGGGCTATTTTTGTCTCGGCCGGAATGGACAAGTACGTAGTGACGTGATGCCGAACATGGGAACATGTATAATTTTATACCAGATTGAGCGCTACTCTGTGGTTAAACGGGCTTACCATTTCCAAGACCGACTGGCGCCCGCAGATTTCATTCTCGACGTCTCAGACGCGCGCAGCCAGGAGAAAAGAATTCTCAAAGATTTGTTACAATTATTTTCAAACCTCCGCCGCAGGTCGTAACTCGAGTTCTGTTGAAGTGGTGGATAGAGTTGATTTTACGTGGGTGAGGTGGTGTCGACCTCAGGTCACATTCACAACATCCTGTTTCTGTTCGGCCAACAAACCTGATCATTGTGCGCTCAATCCAATCGGACCTTCCAAGTAGGGAATTATATCTTCAAAAAAAATACTCGCAGACTGTATCGACTACGAGGGACTGAAGATACCTTCGGCATCGCTCAACCCAAGTTACGGGGCGAGGGAAGGTGATTCAGACACAAGGATAAATCTAAACAGGTAGACGAAGAAACCGGAGAAAGAGGAATACATTTCCTCGCCACATTCGTGGACCATCCGTCCCACCCTCTTATCCGGCTCCTTCCACAATTCCACCTTCGGGCTGTCCTCCCTTGCCTACAACTTGGACCCCACGTTCTTTGCCCACTCCTAGTCAATCTGCCGTTTCAGCGCCCTACCTCTTAAGCTGAGCCGATTTTGTTTGCGAGACAGAATATTGGTTATTCACACTTTACAATTGTGGTCAAGTGAGGATCCTTCAGGCATTAGTGCAGTCCAGACTGATAGCTCTCAGAGCATCTGAGCGATAATCGCTTCTTGCTCTAGCTGGAGATCATTTCGCTTGAAGCCAGGACCGAGATCAAGCGTCCATATCGTTCTTCAAAACCAAACGTAACATGAACGCCTATCTGCTGATTCCCACTTGGACGATATCTATCGTTATGATGAAGAGAAAGGACGTGTGATATTAGAGTGAATCGATCGTATACAACAAGCTAGGGTGCTGTTTTCAACGTCAATGGAAGGCAGAGAACCTATGGCCTCAGTAATTTCTGTTAGCACAGCTCGCGGTAAGTCGAAATCTCGCCTGAGCAATCAGTACTGGCGTTACTTTGGAGATTTCTATTTGGTGAGCGAGCAATACACGAAGCAAGGTCTCTGCTCGCTGGTACGCCATTGTCGGTCACGACCTCGGGTAGTTAGGGGATCAACGTCAAACCCCGCCAGCCCGATGGGCCCAACGCTCGAAACGTTCGTTCGCGTCATGGGGCTCCGCAAGAAGGGAAATCTCGATCGGCGAGTTCATTTGAAGGCCGAATCGAAAGCCGGACACCGGAGGATGAGGTAACCTTGGTTGGCCCCAGGACCAAAACC
>WSTY01001233.1:0-11485 GCA_019633465.1 Tulasnella sp. 417
CTCTCTCTCTTGCCAGGCGCACGTGGGTTGGCATACGAGATGATCCGAGGTTTCTGCCAGGCAGGCGCCACAGCTGTCGGGATCCTGGACGTCCTCGTCGACGTTGGACAAGAGTCGATCGCCTCTTTGAAGAGCGAGTTCGGAGTACAAGCGTCTTTTTACAACGTGGTGAGCCTTTTTTGTAGTTCGAAACCCCGGAAAGCGTCTTGCCTTTGCTTGTTTGTGGGGTTTGAGGTTGCTGCTCACTGCACCTCTCTTGCATTTGCGCGACAAACGCTTAGGATGTCCGAGACTATAATGCTGTAGAACAAGCTATCGGTTCCATCGCAAAAGAGTATGGGTCTATCGATGTTATGCTGTGTGCAGCTGGGGTAGTGGATAACATCCCGGCCGAAGGTGTGCTTGCATCTTGTCCAGCTTTCCATCCAGATTTTGACGCCTTCCATGACTGCACCCGATTCATTTTTTGCTTCCGTTTTTTTCTAGACTATCCAATCGACAGTACGTCTTGCACATCTCACTAGCACCGCACCAAGATTTCATAGCGGCTAATATTGAACGCTTTGTGTGGGGGGACGAAATCAGAGTTTGTACGAGTACGTCCACTTGAGCACATATATCCACAAACTAGCCGCCCATCATCTAATTATTTCGTGCCCCGAAAAAAAGGTCATGGAAATCAACCTCAACGGAGTGTATTACGCCGCTCGAGCAGTACGTGCCGGTGTCTTCTTTCTTTTCGAAACGCCGTTTTTGGCTGGCGGACGATCTTATAACCCCCTCCTCCCCGGTCCCCGATCCCTTTCGAATAGGCCGGAAAGCACATGATCGCCCAAGGCAAAGGCGGGTCCGTCATCGCCATTGCGTCAATGTCAGGTACGTTGACCCGCGTCCTCGACTCACGTTAACCCCCGTGCACCCTGCCCGCTGTCAATTTCGGCGAAAATCGGTGCAACGACTGCTGCGCGCTTGGACTTTTATGGCTTACACGTCTCGACCCACCTCGTTTCAGGACATATCGGTGAGTAAGACAAACGATCTCCCTCCCCAGCGTGTTAGACATTGATTGAAATCGGGCTCGCTTTTCTAATTCGTCGTTCCCTGGATAATCGTTTCTGTTAGTCAACTTCCCTCAACCTCAATGCGCTTACAATGCAAGTACGTACTCTTGTCTTGCACATCCACAAATTCCGAATTGCAAACTCCGCAAGCCATTGGCACTAATTCAATTGCCCGCTTATTTCCCCTTCCTTGTGCTTGTCTCCGACATACACTCCCACTTCTAATCCAGGCAAAGCAGTGCGTCTTTTACCACTCTTAATTTCTCCGATCCTCGGGCCTTCCGAGAGAACCTCTTTCCTCCGCAAACAAGCCACACTAAACCGTAATTCTCGACATCTTTCCCCTTCCAGGCGGTCATTCAATTATGCAAGAGCTTGGCTACCGAATGGGCGCAGCATCGGATCCGGGTCAATACTATTAGTCCGGGATACATGTACGTACTATTTCCGTGGAAGACGGAGGCGTCAGCGGCACAGCGAGAGCCCAGACAGACACACATACTCACATGTCACCCGTCCCCCGACATTGTCGAATTATGACTATGTCCATTCCACTTCTCCTTTGATCTGCGCCATCTTTCTGCCATTTATCCGAATCGGGGCGTTATGTCATGCTCGGCAGGGATACGGCCTTGAACAAGAAGGTGAGCGTCTTCCAAAGCGATCGTTGCTTCGATTCCATTGCACCGCGCCTGGGATCATTCCAATCCCTCCCAAACAAACCAAAAGTAACACTCTTCGAGCCTTCCCCCCTTCTGGGTACAAGTATCCCGGTTAGGGAATAAATATCTTTTACCCTTCCGAGTTTTGGTTGGGGGGGAGGGGGGCGTTTTCCCTTCCCACTTCCCTAGAAAGGAGGCCGTCTCCGGTTTGAGAGCACAAGCCTTCGGCTCCACGGCTTAACCCGCTCCCCGATAACCAAGCAAGCCATTTACTTTCTTTTGTTGACCGGAGTCTCTGAACTTTGTTCATTTTACTGATCACAAACATCTCTCTCTTTCCCTTCTGCTCGCTCTCTAACCGCGCCAATCCAATCGTTCGGGAACCGCCTCGACTTCTCTGTTCGATCTCCCAACCGAAACATATCCATCGCTTCGCCCACGCAAACTCCTCGGCTTTCTTTCCCTTCTGCAACCTTTCCCCCCTTCGGAATCGTTCCGTGCACTGCCTAATCGTTTTTCTCCTCGAATCCCCTAATTCGACCACCTTCTGGCTCGACGTTCTTCACTCCTCGACCTCGGGACCCCCGATCTCACTCCACCGCTTCGCCAATTACCTGCCCTCTTTGATCGGGTTCTTTTCTTGGGGACGTTTCCCGAATATTCGAACCCGTTCCCGACGGCAACTCTTTTGATCACATCCCTGCCCTCCCCTCCTTCGACCTCGGACCATGCATACAGTTCAACCCTGAGATGAAAGCTCAGTGGTAAGCGTCATTTCTTTCGTCATGGGTTTGAGGGGGGTGGATTCCATTCTCCGCACAATCAGAACTTTCAAACAGCGCATTGCGCCGGATGCCTGAGTGGGTGTTCCATATATGAACTTCCCGCTTGTCCGGCCCGTTGTCATTTCATTTCTAGTCCTGCATGATGCGGGCTGGGTTCTGGTCATGCATGTCTTGGGCGCTCGATGATGGGCTCCGCTCGAGCTACGCGGCCTCCACGGCCCAGATCTAAACCCAGAACGTTTCTGTGGTTTCATCAAATCCCGTTTACCAAACTCCATTCTCGACCCTTCGGTGCATTTGAATGAGGGCCTCATTGGACCAACCGGAAGCTTCGTGTTCTGTGGTTGTATCGTCGTTCCTCGCCCGACTGCATTTTCTCCGGGGATTCGCCTTGCCGTCGCTTCGTCTTCTCCCTTGACCCTTTCCAAAATCCACTCTTCTTTTCCTGCCCTCCCTTCTTTCGGAATGGAATGCCGGACTGACCGTATTCTTGTTACCTCATTTCTTCCACATTCATCTAAAACTAAACGCTCATGTTACTTAGGCGGGAGAAAACACCTCAAGGGAGATTAGGTCAAATGGAAGAACTCAATGGAATCGCCCTCTATCTAGCCTCGTGAGTAAGACTTCGTCGTATCCTTATCCCCATGCCGCCCGTCCTTCCTTGGAAAGGGTAACGATGCACCGCCCAGCCGGGACCCAAATCCCGAGCGACCGGTTGTCCGATCCCAATATTCTTTTTTTCAAACCCATGCCAAAAAAGAACGTTCGGCCTTTTACACCCCTAAACCCACGTTTCTCTCGCGTTCGTTTCGTCCTGAAATCGGGGTCCGCCCCTTCGACCACGCGCCTCCTGGGTCTTCCTGATCGACCCTTCGCCACGCGCTCCGGGCCCTTGCGTGTCCTTCTGTCTCTCGCCCGCACTTCACCTCCCCTTGCAATTACGCTTCGTTAATTGCCCTTGAGGACGGAGAGGACAGGAGGGATAACGAAATCGCTCGACCTTGCTGTGCTTTTCCTTGGTCGTCCCTCTCTCATCTGACGATCTCTTCTGTCTTGTACATCATAGGGATGCAAGCACGTTCACTACCGGCTCGGATATCCTTGTCGATGGGTGAGTACTGTCCCACGAGACAATCTATCCTCTCGTTCTCGCCATGATATAGTTGATTTGTGATGGTTGAGCCCTCTTCGGCGATCGCCCTATCGTCTCGTCATGATCTTGATCCTTCCGCTGACCTATCCCCTTTCAGCGGCTACACTTGCTGGTGAGGTATATCGGGAATGAGAGGCCGAGAACTTGGAAGTGTCTGCTACACTTTTTTGTTATATCGAAATGAAATTATTGAATTGGATCACGCCGCGTTTGACACTAGAACTGCACGGCCGGAGGTTTCAAATGCCCGTTGGTCGAGGCAGCACGCAGAATCACACTCATGGAACCAAAAGCAGTTAAGCGAATATCTAATCCATCGAGGAACACGAAACGAAGTGCGGATAGATGTCAACGTATTTCGAAATGAGCCTATGCTGATCTAATTAGGGTGTAGGCGATTGAAAGGTAAACTGAACCGATAACTTCTAAACGAAACCGCTTGGCGAGGGATGTCAAACGATGAGGAACCAGGGCACGGATGTCTCTAAGGCGCATCAAAAATCATCCTCCGCAGGCACCCCAGTCCCAGTTGCGGCGGCCAACCGACGCAAGGCCTTCCGGACTTTTACCGAGTCCTCTCCGACGCCGGACGTGTAAATAACCTGGACGGTCTGGAAGCCGTTGAACTGGCTCGCCGCACAGATCGTGTAAGCGCCCATGTTCTCCCATCCAAGCCAGTCGTCCACTTGGAGGTTGGACGGGAGCTGGGTGATGGGGGACACGCAGTCGATCGAGTCGCAGGTGGGTCCCCAGACGCTGCTAGATTCGAGCACGACTCCAGCAACCGTCTTGTCCTTGGGCGGGACGACCGGCGCGAACGAACGGCCGTTAGTCAGAACGTAAGGGTGCAAGACTTGGTGGTCGAACATGATGCAATTGAACGAGCCGTATACGCCGTCATTGATGTAATCTGGGGTAACACGGCGAGGAGTAAGCTACCGAGTTCCGGTCCGAGGGCCAATATAATTAAAAAAGAACACCACTCACACATCACTTTCGGTTGCTGTTCCTGCTCTCCCTCTGGAAGCGTCACCGTCGCGCTACGATCCTCTCCAGGGGCTGCCCGTCTGGCAATAATGTTGGTCGCCAACGTAAACGCCGTGGACACGAAGAACCGTCCTGGCTCCGCGATGATCTTGAGGTTCTCCCGGTTTGGGAAGTACTTGTCGAGAGCAACCGACAGGACGGCCGCGGTACATTCAAAGTTCGCATCCTCGAACCCTCCTCCGACGTCAAGGAAGTTGAAGTCGTAACCAGCCTCCTTTCCCATGTCAAACGCCATGCGGGCACGCATGACAGCGTCAGCAAATGCGTTGGAATCGTAGCACCCGCTGCCGACATGGAAGCTAACGCCAATAACGTTCAGGCCCAATTCTTTAGCCTTTGCGAGGAGCGGTGGAACCGTCACAAGCGGAGCCCCAAACTTGAGTCCAAGGCGGCACAGACTCTTCGAGTCGTCGGTCAAGATGCGAATAACAAGCTCCGCTCCTGGGTGCCCACGGGCAATTTTGTGGAGTTCATCCATATTGTCGAATGTCATTTTGTGAACTCCGGCGCGTGCGGAATGGCGAATGAAGGATGTGGCCTTGCATGGATTGGCGAAGATGATTCGGGCAGGGTCAACGTTCCCAACCTCGAGGACTTGCTGGATCTCCCCATGCGAGGCGCAATCGAAGCCGGTTCCGAGGGCAGCCAACAATCGGATGACGAGAGGCTCAGGATTGCACTTGACGGCTATGAGAGCGGGTTCAATTAGCAACTTATATAGGTTTCTTGGGAGTGAGAGGAATTTCGCCCACCATAGAATGGCTCGATGCCCGGCAAGCACTGCTGCCACCTTTCGAATTGCCTCAAGACCTCGCTCAAGTCTGCAACCATGAAGGCTTGCTCTGCATCGGCTTGATGCGCGTCGGCAGACGCCCAGGCACGTGCGATGCCGTTGCGGACATGCTCAGCGGGGTATCCTTGGAAGACTGGCGGCAAATCGGCAAAGATGGCATCGTCGTCCTCCGCGTCATCGACGACCGAGCTCGATTCGGATGATACTGGGGTGAGAATGGGAGCCGGAGGGTAATGGAATAATTTGTTGGTGGGTGAGACCGAGACCGACAGCAGAGCTCTGGCGGTGGTCGTGAATTCGTCGTTCGCACAGACGAAATCGCTGTTGGAGGAAATGGCCACGGGCTGAGCCGGGATGAACTGGACTTGAGCTGCCATTTCTGAAGATTGAGTTTTGGTGGTAGTGATGGATTCGACTTCGTCTAGTGAAGCCGAAAGTCTGCGATGGGGGAAGTCTGCCAGTTGGTTAAAGAGGTGGGCCGGCTGCTGACGGCGACTGAGATACGCTGATTGACTTGATCGGACGACCGAAAAAGGTTCTTTTTGGCTCTTGGATTGCTCCCGATTACCGAACGAAGACCGCCCCGGAGGAGCGGCACGAACGGTAAGAAGGGATGACTTTCAGTAGCGGCGGGGTCCTCGCGCCCTTAAGCGAGGACAAGGATCAAGGGAGCTGAAAACTGGGTTTGAGAAAGTGGCGGTGTTGAAGAGAGCTGCTTTAGCTATTGTTTAAGGGTGCCTTGGGCTGATCGACGGTGTTGTGGTTAACGGAACTTAGGGTGGTTCGCCTGCCGAAGTCGGGTCAGTCACTGTGCGGTTTGTAAGGACGTGAAGGAGGCTCACCTCGAACGGAGGATGTCCACCTATATGTCAGGAAACCACAAACAGAGCAAAGATCAGTAAAACACGTCCCAATGATGCTAATTATGGTCAACATGCACTGACTCGAGGAATCTCAGACGAAAATCGTCAACTCTGTTGTCCGCCGGTATCGTGGGCGAGTGCTTTGGGATACTAGAGAGATGTCGACCTCAGCTAGGGTGGATCGACCGTACGCAGCAGGGAGGGGGGTGGTTGGGGGGAGATGGGGGGAAGATGGTGGATGCGATGCAGTCGGGACTAAAATTCGATGAGCTATAAAGACCTCACGTGAAACGAGGTCGCAACAGCTCCGCCTCTTTGTCCCCTCCGATAGGCTCTCATCCACTGACGCAACACACGATGCTCACCCCAGATGCGTCGGGGCCACGCTCTCTCTCACACCCAGCACCCAAACATTCTATAGCGTGGCTAGTTTACGACATCCCGTCTACAGCTCAGCCTTCACCCCAGCAAATTCCCCAGTCTCGATGCTCTCCTTCAGAATGTCCAATCCACCGAACAACTCCCCATTAACAATGATCTGAGGGAACGTCGGCCAGTCATTCAACTTCTTCATTCCTGCATGCCATCATGGAGAACGTCAGCAAACGGTGATGACGAGCAGAGCAACCTCTATGAACCAACCTTGGCGAACTGCTTCATCGGTCAGAATGTCAAACGTTGTGAACTCCACTTCTTGTTCCCGTAGAATAGCAACGGTTTGCCGAGAGAATCCGCAACGAGGAGCATCCGGAACTCCCTTCATGAACACAACGACTTTGCTCTGATTCATCAACCCCCTCATGCGTGCGTTCAGCTCTTCCTCGGTTTCCGTCTTCTTCTCTTCAGTACCCGGAGCCGCAGCTGCTCCGCCTACCTCTGTGGGCGGTGCAGCCGGAGCTTGGTCGGTCTTGCTGAGAGCCTGTGGCGTAGTGCGGGCATATTGCTCAACAGCAGTCGTTAGACCACTAGCATCGGCTCCTGTCACGCGCTTCAAAAGTGTATGACCCTTTTCCACGAGGGTGTCAGTCGGAAATAGCCGAGGAGTTGTATGGATGGCGCACTCTAAGCAGGACAAAGGTCGGAACTGCCTCGACATCGAACGACTCTGCGATGTCGGACAGATTTTCGGCTTCGATCTGATCCAATCATTAGGTCCATCGATCACGGTCACTCCAAACTGCCGACTCACTGAAAGCACTAGAACGCCTTCATGTTTCTTTGCGAGCTCTTTAACCACCTCGTTCATCTGTTTGCAGGGTTCCGCCCATGGTGCCCAAAAGCTGAGTAACGAGGTCCTCTCGAGATCTGCTTCCATCAGGCTCTTGAACTGCTCGACCGACGCTACATCGTGGAAGTTGGAGGTGGCCATTGCTGAATACAATTTTCGGGTTGTGGTGAATGCAACTTAGTCAGGAGGTAATCGGAACACCGGACGAGTGCGTCGGATTGCGCAAGAGGGGCACACGGTCTTTTATCAGATAATTTGTCAGCCACTCAGGTCAACCAATCAACCAATCGGAGCACCCCATGAATTTATCCTCCGCTCCGATCTCTTTTGAAAACTACAACCGCGTAGGAAGACGCACTACCCATGACTAGCTAACCAATTCTCCGCACGCTCAAGGAGCTCTCCTTTGTTCCCAGACACTGGCAGCGCTTTGGACTTTAGGAAAACTTTGAGCTGAGCGACGGTTAACTACGGAAGCAATTCGTCTCAGCTACTTCTTGCGGCCCCTGATCGGAACCCAACGGAATCCCACCTTGTTCATACGACCGTCGTTATAATAGTCGCGAACGTGCATTTCGTCCAGTGCTCCGGAATCATCCTGCGAGAAAACAACAGGGGGTGTGAATTCGTCTGGGTAACAGAGCGCGATGATCCTGTTGGTCATGAATGAAAAGGCTTTGCTCACAGCTTTCCTCTTGGTTCCGGTTGCTGCGCTCTTCTTCACCGGTGCGACTATAATATTCGCCTCTGGGTCCTCTTCTAACATCTCCTTCCACTCCTTCATCGGTTCTCCAGCCCGCTTGTGGATCATTTCGTAATTTGGCACCGTTGTGTCCACATAATCGTCAGGATCAAAAGCTTCATTGAACGCCGTTGCTTGCAATTGACCGTAATGAAGGCCGAGAGCTGTGCCGTTCGAGAACAGTAGGAGCAAGCATGCCGTTTTCCGTAAAGCCGCAGACACGCGACCGATGGGGCAGACAGGAGGACCCGATAAGCGTGCAGGGTTGATGGATGGGAAGAGGAAAAGAAGCTAATGTCAGGATCTGTCACACCCGTTCTTTGGATCACAAACAGGCAAAATAAGTGACACAACCGAGGATTTTGCCCCCACGAACCTGGATTAAGATAAGTGTCTGGAACATAGCCTTGCCCCTTGAGTGTTAGCTTCTCAATTAGTTTACATGCGAGATCCGTTTGTTCCTCGGCGGCTGGGAACGAAGCGACAGCAATTCAATACTTGTTCGTCGACAGCTCAAATATACCACCAATACGATGGTAATTGCCTTACCTCCTTTCAGTTCCCCCAGATCCGGGGCTCGAATATCGTCGGCGAAGGGAAGAGTGATCACATGGAAGCCAGGTGGAACTTGTTGCCCCTGTTCTGTCACCCGCTCTGCCTTCGAAGGTTAGGAACGCATTGGCCCAACGCGGATGCCGAAGCGAGTTCCCAGAGAGGCGTAGAGAAGTCAAGGTTTCCATTCAGTTCGAGTCTATCCTCGTTCCGGCGAATTCTTACCTGCGGAAGCAAAAAAGCGAAAACAGGTGTCGACGCCCGCCTTGGCATAAATCGGACTAGGGCGACCTTGTTTCGGTTTATCGTCGCTTTAAGGAGTGCATTAAATGTACGTGTACTACCCGAGTAGACCTACGGCAACCCTTGTTAGATGTCTGGCCGCTGACGGAGGTGCTCCGAGGAAACCCAACTTACCGATTCGTCGGGGTAAATGAAGTAGGAATGCTTCAGCTGGTCCTGGAATCGAAGCGTATCTCTATCTTTGAAGCCAAGGATTTTGATACCTGAAGACAGCGCGAATAATTTAATCCCCCGACAATCGACAAGACGGTCCAGCCGCGCACAACGAACGAACCAGGTTCAACACCAAGGGTTTTAAACTCCTTGACCTGTTCGGCTGTAAACAGTGCCGGCTGTTTTGGCGTAAGATTGATAATATTCGTGAAGAAGTCTTTGTGCCTTACCTGCCGACGAGGTGTCTTGGCCGGCCCTGCTTCCTCCTCCTCGGCTGGAGCGGAGCTTTTCATGCCGAACATGAGCTGGCCCTTTTCGACTTCTATCTGCTGCTCCTATTAATCGCAACGTGGAGCATCGAATCGGTGAGTCTGTCGTAAGCTCTGTAGACAAAACACGTACGGAGTCGACAAAGGCTGTCACGGGGATGACATCCTCCATTCGCTGCCCCATGTTAACGAACTTTTTGTGCACTCCTCGGCGCATCTCCATGACCAAGCTGTACCTGTTTGACACGAACATCGTTAACCTCATGGGTCTGGATGCGCTGAAAGGGTTACAAAGACTACAGACCCTTTCACACCAATGCTCAATCCATCTCCCAGTTGAAGTGGGATGCTGAAGAGGGCCCGTTTTACCGACTCGCGGATGCGCATCTCTTCCTTAAGCTCGTCGAATCCAGTAACGGGGTCGGGTATTGGTTCTATGGTACCCCCCTCATAAAGATCTGCGAAAACATGCTGGAAAAAAGAAAAGGTGAGCCAAGAAGAGATTCAACATAGAATAAGCATCGGAAGGGCATATTACTGAGTAAAATTTTGTGATGTCGAACGGCTCCGATTTATGGTTTATGAAAAAGGGGACCACAGTTGCGCCAAAGTCGGTCAAGTCCTAGCGAAGCATAATGTGAACACTCTCAAGACACACGAGTTAAGCATGGCATTGCTTACCAAGTACGTTCGCCCGGCTACAGATATATCGTGTGGGTTGTTTGGAGGGGAATCGTTGTCAGTGATGAGGAAAACGCGTTTGACCGACGTCTTAGGTGCTCTAGGTGATGCGCAAGATCAATAGTCATTTACCTCCTAGGAGCGTAAGAACACTACCCATGGCGGAAAATTCCGGTACAGCAGCTGAACACGGTTGCCATGTTGATTTGACGCTCCACAGGGGCATATTTTGTCTTCAGATACTCCGGATCGTTATCCGCCTCTTCACAGGCCGTTATTAACCTCAAGCAGAACGCGCAGATTTGAATTAATTGCTTACTTGCGATCGTTGAGAGGAGAGCCTGGATCTGCGGCGCGTTTATTTGCTTAATGGTCTGGATCAGTTGGTGGTGTTCTTTCACGTTCGTTTCACCTCCTTCCCCGTCGTCCCGTTCTTCCTGAAACACGAGGTTTACACGTTATTCAGGCTCAATCAAACACTTTTAGAAGCTGCTCACAGTGTTGTAGAGTAAGATACCAACTGAGGTGCTGGGGTTGAAGAGGACCAGCCTCTTTTGAAGTTCAGCCGCGCATTCCAGAGCTGCATGAAGACTGCTACGTTGATCACGCTTCTTCTTGGCTGAAGGGAACCTCTGCTGCATCGATTCGGATGCATCGATACAGAACAGGATTGTTTCCTTGGCCGTTTCATAGTACTACATGAAGGGTGAGATGTTGAGTTCAGTCTAGTTCCAGGCACCACTATAAATGAATCACGTACCGTGTCTTCTAGTTCGTCATCATCATCTGCTGTGATATCCCATGCATCGCGTGATGAAGCCATAGCCCGCTGCGGTTGACGTCTTTCGGAGCCGTCGGTGGTGGACCGATGTGAAGTCGCCGCGCCGCTCCGTGGGAACCACTGGACAGCTCGTTCGAATTCTGTACGAGACTGCAACCACTCACAAATGGAATCTGTAAGTCTGGAAGTCGACAGCCTTCTGCGCTTATTTACTGATCTATCTACTAGTCTGCGTTAGAGAAAGATATTTTCGGTAGCGAGTCTGACCTCTCAGATGAGGATGAGGGTACGTCCCCAAACCAACCAACGGTCCGACTGCGTCTGACTTGTGAAATGGAAACTTAGACGAACGATATCAGCGTAGTTATCGGGTTGATGACCAGCAGTTTGCTGACGAAGGTGAAGGAGA
>WSTY01001234.1:0-11463 GCA_019633465.1 Tulasnella sp. 417
ATGGGAGCGGCTCTCGCAACTTTTGGAGGTTATGGACGACGATGCGGAGTTTTTCTGGAGGGGGTTGCGTATTTCGAGAAATGGAGAAGTGGACGAAAGGGTGGCAGAAATCCGAATATTGCCTAGCTAAAGATCTTGCTTAATAAGGTAGCTTTCTTACCAATCATCAATGGCTTGCTGTAGGGCGTTGCGCTCGAGGTTGATGAAGGGTCGTTACCAGAGCGTGTGTGAGGTAGTTTCGATCCGCGAGTGAGACCAACTCCAGCTCAGTCGGCTATCACAAGTCCCGATAGCGGAAACAGTTTTGTCTTGGACGGTCTGCGCCAACGTCAACGCGTTGGCGATCAGTCTGCAAATTTCGTTACATGGAGTTCGCGAGCGAACCGTTTGTGACTACCCAGTCCCCAGAGTCACAGTTTGAAGTTGCGCAATAGACTAGTTTTACAATTCCGAGAGCGAAACATCGCCTCCACACGCTTCTGCTGAACTTTCACCTTTCGCTCTCAAGGCGTTCCCCTCCACCCGGCGCCCGTTATCTCCCCCTTCCGCAGCCACTGATAAACACCACCGCCCTCTTCCGCAGCATCACATCTTCGCCTCATAATATCTTTGTTTATCGTGAAGTGGACGCAATACACTTCCACACGTCATGTGACCCTGCCCTCTTCATCGGAGTCTCAATGAACTTTGTTTTACTGACAGTGCACATGTGGCTTATGGACAAGCGACAAACTTAATTCCGGTGCTCATCAATGGAAGCCCTCGGCATCCCTTCACGGTACACTGGCGGGAACCGCCGCTATTTTAAACAATTTGAATTCGTTGGTCTCACCTAACTGTTCTGCCTCCACTTTCGGACAGAAGAACCAAAGTCCCTGACTCAAACGGTAGTCCAGGGCATATTGGAAGGAAGATAAGAGGAATCAGAACTATAGCGCTTCGATCAAACGCAAGCAAGTATGCCCGGTGTAAGACGGAGCTAACGGAGAGATAACGGGCTTTGCCAAGCCACCTTGCTGTCCTGGGCCTCCACCCATAACCAAGCTACGATGTTAACTCTTGAGCCACTTCCCAAAATGGATCACGGAACCTGACCAGCCAGTCCAGGATTGCATCCCAGCCACTCTCAGCTCTCCAGCCCCTCGTTCAACGAGGGCAAGGGCAAGGGCAAGGGCGGTCTATTAGGTAGACGGAGTTAACACCCGAGGTCCGGTTTCACTCGATTACAGCAACCTTACCACACGTAACCACACGTACAATTTCTTCGCTCGACGCAAGAACTCCCTAGTTCTCCTTCACAGTCTCGCTTGTGGAGGAAACACGCTAACATCGAGCCAGACTGAAGTATACCTCCCGTGAGTGGGCTACTCTCTCTAGTCAACATGACGAGGCCCGTGCTCATTCAGCGTTCGTTCGCTTTACTCCAGATTTATTCGCAGGGTTGGAGCAAAACCTTGAGCGCTACAACAAACGAATACAGAAATCTTAGCCATGGAATCCCATATCGCATTTCAACAGTCCACAACCTCCCGACATCCCATGGACACCCCGCCCGAGCTCTGGCTCGAGATCTTCATGCTCTCACTACCCCTACTACACCTCGCTCAAGCACCACAGAGAGCGGCCCTCGCTTGCGTTTGTCGCTCGTGGAACGCCATCGTCCAGTCAAGTCCGACCCTCTGGTCCGGGATCTCCATCAATGATAAAATTGGCCATATCCAGAGATCGCTCTTGAAATCGAGGGAATCTCCAATCGACATCTACGGAGGGTGTCGATACGCCATGCGCTGCCTAGGTGATGACGTCTGCTGCCAGTTCATGCGGGAAGTCAATCGGCATGCGCGACGATGGAGACATGTAACGCTACACATCGTGCCCACAAAGGGTTATGCTCCATCTTACAATCTTTTCCCATCCTTACAATCACTAACTCTTATATCGATTAAGGGAGTCCCGACTGGCGAAGAATACATCGCCTTGTTGGACAGCTCCCAGACACCTTATCTTCGTGAACTATTCCTAGTTCGTCCTCAACTCGCACATTGGAACATCTCGCCCTCTGCAAATCTCTCAAAACTGGCGATCACACACTCCCTAATATCCTCGTCCGAATTGCTCTCCATTCTCAAAGACTGTCCTAACCTCGCCATTCTTCGTCTGCTGTTCTCAAAAGCAGTCAGTAGTCGAGCTGATTCCGCTCCCGTCGTTGAGCTCGCTGCTTTGCAAGAGTTGGAGCTCTGCAATACTTCCGTTTTCTTCGCCGGAAGTCTTCTGCAGCGGCTCAGAATCCCGGACGACTGCGCCATCACCCTAAAATTAAGAGCGCGTGCCGCAACGGGGTCTAGGTTCGTCTGGAACCACCCTCTTTTACTCTATCACGAGAGGTTTCGACGTGCTAGTCAAATAGATCCCATGACAATCACCGCCGACGCGAAAAGTATCCGTGGCGCTCAGATCTCCATCGTCGGCTGTCGATGCAATGTCGAGCTCAATTTGAATTCGCTAGACCGAATCAAGGATGCCCTCGAGTGGCTTGGCATCAATACGGAGAGTAACGATGGCGCGTCGCATTTCGGGCCCCCGCCGGTGGACCTGATCGCTCCCAACAGTAGGCAAATCGCCACTCTAGAATTGTGGCCTGAAGATACCTACGATAATATCGACTTTCGCAATCTCGCCCCAATCTTCTCTCTCCAGTGTATCACCAAGATCAAAGCCACTTCGTTTCACCACTCCCGACCGCTAATGGATCTGATTTCTTACCTCTCCAAGCCCCAATCTCGGATCCACCCCTCGGTGACGACTCGCTCGGCGCTCAGCTCTGACAATGGCGGAGCAGAAAACGACCCCAGCAAAGCCTGGAGCGTCCCTAACCTCCGCGAACTCGTGATGGAAGTGCCGAAGTATGACGAAGTGTGGAAAGCGGTGATAGACCTTGTCGAAGGGCGATCAGGCGAGCATATCCCATCTGAGGTGCTAGGAAATCCAGCGCATTTGAAGCGGATCGAGTTCATGGATAAATCTGACGATGTCAGTATAATGTATAAGGACGCACGAGAGGATGGGATCGGACTTCATCTCGAAAAAGGAGAATGGAAACGCCTCGTGCAACTTTTGGAGTTCATGGACGACGATGCGGAGTTGTTCTGGAGGGGGTTGCGTATTTCGGGAAATGGAGAAGGGACAAAAGGGTGAGGGGGATCTTCGTGAGGGGGGTCTTTGTGTGGCCGAAATAATCTACTGAATTCTGGTGTACCCGAAAAGAACGGGAAAAAAATTGCGTGTGAAGGACCTGTAGCTGTCACGTTGTTTAGGGGTATAGATCAGTTTGCAAATTTTGCGCAAGCCAAGCGTTTGCTCCTACCGGACTGCCTCCTTGACTTGTTCCTTGTGGAGAGCCACGACAGTGCCATCCACCCACAGTGCCACTTAAATTTCTACGATACAATCTGTTTGGAAGAATGAAATACTGTCTCTGCTGAACTTTCGCATATGCCCTCATATTCCACTGCCAAGACATTCCACTCCACCCGGGGCCCGTTCGAATTCTCCCCCTTTGCTGCAGCCAAAAACATGGCCTTTCGCAGCATTGCATCACATTGTTACGGTCACCTCATAATATTTATCGTGAACCTTCTTTCAATTGCAGATACAATTCCACACGGAGCTTGACCCTAACTTATTCATCGGAGTTTGAAAACATTTATTTACCTGACAGTGCATATATTGCTTATGGACAAGGGACCAATTTAATTCCGATGGTCATCGCCCTCCGCATCCCTTCACCAGAGTCACGGCACGGGAAGCGCCGCGACTCCGAGCAAGTGGAAATGGAGTGCATCCCTACCTGAGCTCTGACCTTACCCTTCTACCTCTACGAAAAGGCAGTCCAGGGCATATCTGAATGAACACGAGATGCAGGTAGAGGACCTCAATTATAACGCTTCGATCAAACACCGGACACCAGTATGAAGACGGAGTTAACGCAGCAAAAACGGGGTTTGGAACGGCTGCCACGTTATCACCAGCCTCAGCCAGCCTTCCCGCCTATAAACCACGCTACAACTCTCTAACCCTTCCGCAAAATGGATGAAGAAACCTTGACCAAGGAATCGAGGATCGCGCCTCAGTCACTCTCAGTTCCCCAGCACCTCCGGCACCCAGGTCGCCTGCCTTCGGAGATCTTGGTCCAAGTCTTCCTCCTATCGCTCCCTCCGCCAGATCACCATCAAGCGCCTCAGAAAACAGCACTTTCGCTTGTGTGCCGCTTCTGGTACCTCGTCGTGGATTCAACTCCGACCCTTTGGTCCCGGATCTCATCCTCAGACTCGATCCAATACGTCCGGAAATCACTCTCAAAGTCGGGCGAGCACGCGATCGACGTGAGCGGAGATTTGTCGTGCGCTAGGTCCTACGACGCTTACAGCAACTTCCTCGCGGACATCGAACTTCATACTCGGCGATGGAGGCATGTGGCGCTGCAAGTGCTATCTGGTCGAGGATTCACTTTATCAATCACGACCTTACCATTCTTGCAAACGCTCAAGCTTTACTCATCCTACCCCTCAACTCTCCTGGATGATCAATGTCTCAGTCTTCTTAATTTCAGACAAGCCCCATTTCTTCGGGAAGTGTCGCTATGCTCGCTGGGGATCCATCGTTGGGACCTCATCTCGTTCTCCCCAACTCTCTCAGTCCTCGAAATATCACATGTTCTCCGGGATTACCCGTTGATAGCTGGGTGGCTCTCCGTCATAGCCGAATGTCCCAATCTCACCGTTTTCCGCCTTCGTGAGGTAGTCACCTCCGTAGGTGACGGTTTGGACGGTGCTTACAACACTGCTGCTCTCGTCGAGCTCACGGCATTACAAGAGTTGGACCTCTATCTCGTTCAGTTTGATCTAGTCATCCACCTTCTAAAGCGACTCAAGTTGCCAGACGAGTGCGCCGTCTCCATCAGATGCACGGTTAAAGCCTTCAGGCCGTCGACGGCCTTCCTAACTCCCGCACTCTCAAACCAAAGAAACTTCCAAAGTGCGGGGAAAGCGACTCAAGTGGACGTCCATCTTACCGATTTCCACTATTACCTGACCGTCGCTTACCGGCGATGGCACATTAAACTCGATCTGGATGGAGGAACCGCGATTCGAGACGCTCTCGAGTGGTTCGGCATCCGTGGAGAGAATAGAAACGCCGCTTCTTCTTCTTCACATTCAGAAACCTCGCAAGCGGGGTTCCCGATGTTGAGCGATACTCCCGTCACGTTGGCTATCGGCCCAAGCTCGTTCCGCTATGACTTTGGAAAGCTCACCCCGATGGACGATATCCGAAACATAACCAGGATTGAAATAAACCGCTTCTTGGACTACGAAATACAATCATTCCTTTCGTACCTTTCGGGACCTGAGAATCCAGATGGGCCAACGAGAATGTCGGTGCAAGGCCCCCTCAACGCACCCCTGTTTAAGCGGAACACTAAGGGAGTGTGGCCATTTCCGGGCCTCCGTGAGCTCGTGCGGAATGATTCGTCTGACGATGCAGTGTATTATCTCTTGGTGGAACCGATTGTAGGCGGAACCGGCGACAGTGCCACAGCGGGAGCATTAGGAAGGGCAGCACGTTGGGAGCTTCTTGAACCCAACACCCAATGGAAAAAAGCTGTATGATCTTTCATAATAAAGATGCGATGTGGTGTTTCCTCTAATATCTGTGTTCCCCGCACGAGGACGTCGAAGTGTTTTGGTGGAGGAGGGAAACTTGTTCGAACAGGGGAATCGGAAGATCCGATGCCTAGCGCAGACTTGTTGATTTGCCTTTAGAATCATAAATATCGAATTAGATATTCACCTATGACAATGCACCTCCCCACCACTTCTCATCTTATCTGCATGTTATCGCCTTGCCGTCTATCATTAACGTCTTTGAAGCAACGTGTATGAATTATCGCGATGTCGCAGTCCAAACGTGAAGGGTGAAATACAGCAAGATTTTCCGAGAACATGATAGACTGTGATATGCATGTATACCCGGGAGGTGGGGATGCGCCGAAGTGTTTTGGTGGGGGGAATGTGTCCCAGGAGAGGAATTTTACGGTGCAGAAGTAGTCGATGCCAAGCTTACACCTGTCGATCTTGTGTCTAGAATAATAGATATGGATTTCCCATATCCACTGATAATTCGATCACTTCCCCGGAACCCTTCATCTTATCCTCCGTTCTGGGGCCGTGTCGCCTATCACGGACCTCTTTGGAGGAGTGGTCGGGATTATCGCAATGTCGCAAGTCCGAGGGTGAGGGGGCGAAATACAGCAGTACTTGCTGAGAACACCATAGGGGGTCGTGTGTATGTATTCCCGGGAGAGGAAGGGTTGACTGGGAAGGATACTGTTTGGACGGACTTAACACCCGAGATCCGGTTCCATTGCACCATCTGGGCCGTGCCGCAACCTGACCACACCCAACCACACCTACACTTTCTTCGCTCAACACAAGAACGCCGTAGTGATCCCTCACCGCCTTGCCCCTGAAAAGAGGAAAACGAAAAGCACGTTAACGGCCGAACGGATTGAATTACACCTCCCGTGAGTGGGCCACTCTCTCAAGTCAACATGACGAGGTCCGCCCTCATTCAGCGTTCGTCCGACTTACTGCGGATTTCTTCGCAAGGTTGAAGCAAAGTCTTGAGCGCTACGACAAACGGAAGCAGAAATGGAATCCCATAGCGCATCTCAACAGTTCACAACCTCCCGATATCCCATGGACATGCCCCCCGAGATCTGGATCGAGATCTTCATCCTCTCACTACCCTCATTAGACCGCGCTCAAGTATCGCAGAAAGTGGCTCTCGCTCGCGTTTGTCGCTTGTGGAACGACATCATCCAGTCAAGTCCGACCCTCTGGGCAGGGGTCTCGATCATGGACCAAATTGGTTATGTCCGGAAATCGCTTCTAAAATCGGGCCAGTCTCCGATCGACATCTATGGAGCATGTGTATACTCATCGGGGTGCCGAAGTGGTGGCACCTGCTGCCAGTTCATCCGGGAAGTCAATCGGCATGCGCAACGATGGAGACATGTGACACTGCACGTCATGTTCGATAGCGGTTATGCTCCGTCATGCAACCTCTTCCCGTTGTTAAAATCACTGAAGCTTTGCTCCAGTCCGGGATTACCGACTGGTGAAGAATACCTCGCCTTGTTGAACAGCACGCGGACACCGTATCTCCGTGAACTATCCCTGGTCCAACCTCAAATCGCGCATTCGAACATCTCGCTCTCTCCAAACCTCTCCAAACTGACCATCATTTCCTCCCTTCTATCATCGTCTGAATTGCTCTCTATTCTCAAGGATTGTCCCAACCTCTCGACTCTCCATCTAGGCCGCTTCAGAGCGAATGACGAACTTGTGAGTCGAGCCGATGACGCTTCTATGGTCGAGCTCACCGCTCTGCAACGGCTCGATCTCCGTCATACTCCAGTTGGCTTCGCCAGAAACCTTCTGCAGGGACTCAGACTCCCCGAGGACTGCACTATGGCGTTGGAGTTAAGACTGGATGACGCAACCGTGCCTATGTCCTTCTGGGACAACCCTCTTTCACTCTATCACGAGAGGTCCCAAAGTGCCAGCCAGATAGATCAAATAACAATCACTGCGTCGGCCGGAGGCAGAGGTGGCGCTCAGATCGTCGTTGGAGGCTGTCGACGGAGTGTGAACCTCTGGTTGGATTCCCTGCGCCACGTCAAAGATGCGCTCGAGTGGTTGGGCATTGATACGGAGAGTAACAATGGCGCGTCGCAATTCGAGCCCTCGTTCATGGACCTGGTCGCTCCCAAAAATAGGCCAATCGGCACGCTAGATTTTTTTAATCATTACGACCAATGTCTCGATTTGAAGAATCTCGCCCCAATCCTCTCTCTCCAATGTATCACCAGGATCAAAACCACTTCCATTCAGTGCCGGCCACCACTAAAGGCTTTGATATCTTATATTTCCAAGCCCGAACCGGTGACGACTGGCTCGCCGCTGGGCCCCGAACATGACGGAGCGAAAAACCACCGCACCAAAGCCTGGAGCCTCCCTAACCTCCGCGAACTCGCGATGGAAGTGCCGATGTATGATGAAGAATGGAAAAGGGCGATAGAAGTCGTCAAAGGGCGATCAGGCCAGCGTATCCTAGAAGAACCAGCGCGTTTGAAGCGGATCGAGTTCACATATAAATCTGACGATGCTAGGACAATATACGAGGACCCGAGAGAGTATAGTCTCCATTTCACAGATAGTGAATGGAAACGCCTCTCGCAACTTGTGGAGGTCATGGACGACGATGCGGAGTTTTTCTGGAGGGGGCTGCGTATTTCGGGGAATGGAGAAGTGGACAAAAGGGTGACGGGGATCATTGTAGAAGGGGTCTGTGTGTGGCCGTCATAATTTACTTCTGGCTAGCTCGGAGAGAACAGGAATATATCTTGCGTGTGAAGAACTTGTAGCTGTGACCTTGTTACAGTGCGTTAGGGTCGTTTCTACGCGTTGGCGATCAGTTTGCAAATTTCATTTGCGGGCCAAGCGTTTGCTCTTACCCGACTCACCCCTTGGCTTGTTCCCTATGGCGAGCCACGACAGTGCCATCCACCCACAGTCCCAGCAAGAGTTACACAATAGATATAAGACTAACCTCTCTGTTGATCAAACTTTCACTGATCCCCTGCCAAGACATTCCACTCCACCCGGTGCCCGTTCGGATCCTCCCCCCCCCCAGCCGTAGCCACAAACATCCTCTTCCGCAGCACTCCATCACATCGCTACAGACGCCTCATAATATTTATCCCGAAGCTTCTTTCAAATACCTTTCCACACGTAATTTGACCCTACCCTCTTCATCGGAGTTTGAACGTATTTATTTACAGTACATGTGACTTATGGACAAGGAACCAATTTAATTCAGGTTTTCATCGTCCTCGGCATCCCTTCACCACAGTCTCGGCACGGAAACCCCAGAACTCCAAGCAAATGGAGTGCATCCTCACCTGAGGTCTGACCTAACGTTAAATTTCTACTGTACCTCTGCGAAACGGCAGTCCAAGGCATACTGTATCCGAAGGAACGTGAGATTCAGACAGAGTAACTCAATTATAACGCTTCGATCAAACACCTGCCAGCAGTGTACGCGAGAGAGAGAGAGAATCTAAGCTTATTACGCGCGAGCAGACTGCCGAAAGACGTCAAGGTACGCGAGGGCCGAGACCCCGGATGGACAGCAGTGTGCGATGCATCGTTGAAGACGGAGTTGACGTTGCTATAACGGGGTTTGGACACGGATACGGTTTTCCTATCAGCCTCACCGGGCTTTCCCGCCTATAAACACGCTACAGCTCTTAAACCCTTTCGCAGAACGGACCAAAAAATCTTGACTAAGGAATCAAGGATCAGACGAGAGCAAGATGAACGCCCAAAATTATATACCACTTCGATCGCCAGGGGCGTTACTAACACGCACAGCACTCTGGATAAGTCCCAGCTCTATTGAATTGTCGGGACGGAATTCCGGAGTTAACATTGTGATGGCGGGATTTTGGGCCAGAGCTTTGATCACCCAAACATTTGTCCTTGGTTGTCCCAGCGCCACACTTCCTTGGGCGGGAACCACACACTGCCATCGCGTGGGTGAACCAATCGCGCCGGCCACGCGCAACCACCTTCATTCGCCCTCTCAGCTCCAAGCTCCAGTTCCAAGCCAGACAACAATTGTTGGGCGCTCGACAAGCCTCACGTGCCAACTTTATTTCCCGCCGGGCATCGAAAGGCTATTCCTACTTCTACATCAAAGGGCCTCAACGAGCCGAACGAAGCCGACGCAAGATTTACACCTCATTGCTTCCTTTGAGTGAGTCATCCACCCTCAATCCACGGTCCTACCAAGGTCCTCTCTCCAGACTCCCGTTTGAAACCAGTGTCTCAGGCTTTTGCAAACACCAACAGACTGCTTTCCTTTGTTCCTTTATAGCACGAAAAGGCATTTTGTGGCCTTGCGTATTAGGTCCTTGGGTGGAATAGGTCAAGGCAATTACAATAATATTGCTTTGCCGTGAGTGGACGATCCATACCGAAGCCAGTGCGCCACCCCACCCTCACCACTAACCTCTCCGCGTGGCTTCCCCTTCTATAAGCCACAACAACCCACCTTTCCAGGCAAAATGAATCCGGAGTCTGTAATCAATGAGTCCAGCACCTCATCCCAACGGCTGCGCCCGGCTCTCCAGCCCCTCCGACAACCAAGTCGACTACCCTTGGAGATTTGGGTTCAAATCTTCTTTCTATCACTTCCTCCGCCAGACCACCCTCAAGCGCCGCAGAAAACAGATCTTGCGCTCGTCTGCCGCTTCTGGAACCTCATCGTGGATTCAAGTCCGATCCTCTGGTCTCAGATTTCCATCGAAGACTCGGCCGCTTACGTCCAGAGATCACTCTCAAAATCGGGAAATCATTCTTTAGACGTGAACGGAACGCACCTGGTTGATACTTTCACTACCTCCTACGATGCTGTTTGCTGCAGGTTCCTAGAGCAAGTCCAATCAAGTGCCGGACGATGGAGACATGCGGCGCTGCAAGTCCCTCCCGGTCGGGAATTCACTCCATCATTCGGCACCTTACCATCTTTGCAAACGCTTAAGCTATGTGCACGCAACCGCCTCGAGTTAGATGATCAATTTTTCGCTCTACTAAACCCCAGGCATGCCCCACTTCTCCGTGAGGTGTCGCTATGCTCGTTGTGGATTCATCGTTGGGATCTCATCTCACTCTCTCCGAATTTGTCAAAGCTTGAAATATTAGGTGTTGGCGGCCCCTCTCCACTGGTGCCTAGGTGGCTCTCCGTCCTAGCCGCATGCCCAAATCTCACCGTTTTCCGCCTTCGGGACGTTCACGTCTCCCCATTCGATCATGTGGAGGGCGATGAAAATATTGATAACGTCGTGGAGCTCAATGCATTGCAGGAGTTGGAGGTCCGCAGCGTTGAGTCTGGTCTAATTGTAGAGCTTCTAGCGCGACTCAGGATGCCGGACGAGTGCACCATCTCCATTGGATGCTATATATCAAGTCCTACCCCGTCGGAATCCTTCTTAACTCCCGCATTTTCCAGTCAAAGAAATTTCCGACGTGAGGGGACACCGAGCCACGTTACCCTCGGGCTTAACGGACTCCTCCTTCAGGTGGCGGTCGCAGACGGGCGATGGCGCATTAAACTCAGTCTAGGTGTAGCAGGGGCTATCCGAGACGTCCTCGAGTGGTTCGACATGCGTGACGAAGAATGCAATATTCCTTCTTCGGATTTAGAATCCTCGCAAGCGGGCTTCGAAACGTCGCACACTGGCAATAACTCCGTCACGCTCATCCTCGGCCCACTTTTGTTCGACCTCCATTTTGAAATCCTCCGCGAGCTCTATAACTTCAGATTCATTGATAGAATAGA
>WSTY01001235.1:0-11462 GCA_019633465.1 Tulasnella sp. 417
GGCTGTCGGTTTGGGTGACGTTTCAAGTTTGGTAGCTTGGTGATAGGGTCGGGGTTGAACACTTCAGCGCCAATGTCCTGGCGAACGAGGTTGTAGATCACAGGCGAATCCTCGACAAAGAGGCTCGCAGGTTCGATCCAAACATGTTGCCCGTCTTCCGACTATCAGAAATGGGAGTCAAGGGTGAGCGCCAAGTGAAGGTTTTACTTGGAGGAGACTCTGGTACCTCGAACGTGATTTTGAGATCCGCTAACGTGTACGGCGGCTCCGGCTCCCGCCAAAGACTGCTGCTGTCTGAACGCACGCTTGAGGATGCAGATTTCGGACGCCCAGCAACAGCGTTCACGGAGTGTTTCTTCGAGTGTCCCGAGCCCGTTCCCGTATGGCTAGCACTCATAACCGTTTGCCAGCCACCGCCGGTTGGTGGACCTTGATCAAGCTCCTCATCGCTGAAGAACTCCTGAATCGCAATGTAAATAATTCGCCAAACGGACGCATCGAGAATCTGACAGCTTACAGCTTCTGTCCACGTTTCATCTTCTGTCAGGAATGGGTCGTTTCGCATGGGTGGTCGTTTGCTCGGTGGTTGGGGTAGAATGCGGCGTGCAAAGGGGCTCTCAACCTCGCAGTCCGCAATGAGATGGAGTCACGTGACTATTGCCCCTGAAATTCATTGAAATCACCCGATGTAGTTGCCGTAAATCTAGTCTTCGCGCTGGGCTTCACTTGATCCCTTTTGAATAGAGCAGCAGCACGGATAAACTTTCATTCAGACTGTCTCGAGTGCCACTTGCATGTCGCGGTTGCCAGGGCGAGACTTGGCGCCGATCTGGCGTACTTGCCAACAGCACCATGATTTGTCCGTGATGCGCGGCGACCTGCGTTCAAGCCTCATTTCCAGGATATGGTTCATGAAACCCGGAGATCGAAACCGCATGAGTGAAGCCGAAACATGAATCTGGACTGATTAATTAGAGGTATGGCGTTCAGCAAGCACTATTATCGTTTGCACGACGTGATCCCTACCACCGCTACCTCCACCGTTCCGTTCAATCGCCTCTCTCAAGAAGAAATGGTCCAAAATCGCTTATACCTTAAACCAATTGACTAGAAATACAAAGTTTCAAAAGGACGGATTAATATGTAACAGAACAACCTGGCGGCTAGAGGGCTATAAATCTTGGCACCAGTTCGATGAATCATGAGGGGCCAGACTGCGAAGGATCTGATGGCGCATCAGGGGTTCGTCGTTGTCCTTCTGCATCGGCTTGCTTGCGTCGCTCATTAGCGGAGAATAAGCACTTCTTCAAATCCGCTTCCATAACGGGTTTCGTCAATACCCTACGTTGAACCATTCCAAAGTCAGCAAACTCCAACGCCAAACAGTAACGGAAGACAACGTACACGTCAACACCAGCCTCTAGATATTCCTGGTCGTTCTTTAATGCGTTCCCAGTAACACCCACCACGAAATCCTTCCGCTTCATCTCCCTCAATTGTTTGATGGTGTCCATCCCACTCATCAAAGGCATTTCCTTATCCAAAAAGATCACATCGTACTTGGAGCCCATCGTGTTTACCGCATTTTCGTCAGGTTTAACGTCCGTTGAGGGGGAAGGCGAATCGCAGGTGAACATGTCCAATGCAGACTTCCCGTTATCAACAGTCTCGACGACGCATCCGTTTCGCGTCAAAATACGACCCATCAGCTTGCGCGTTAACGCATCATCATCGACCACGAGGACGTTGAGAGGAGGGCTGAATGGCAGCGAAGGTCGATGTTCCGCGGCAGATGATCCTGACGCGGGTCGATGCTGCTGAAAATCCGAGTTTGCAAGAATTTTCTGGCCGATACCCGCAGCGAGTTCCACCCAGAACATCGATCCATGACCGATTTTGCTCTTGACACCCAGCCTATGAAAGACTAATTAGCTTTCACAATTCAGGCTTCATTCTTTTTCCTCACCTTCCCCCACTCAAACTAACAATCTCCTTCGAAAGGGCCAACCCAAATCCCGTCCCCCCGCAACTATGGAATCTCCCCCAGTCCGGTTGAAAATACGGCGAGAACAGTTCGTTGTCAATAATGTCCTGTCTGCGGATACCCACGCCCGTATCCTCGACCTCGATTCGAACGACCATCTGATCCTCACAGGAACGTCCGCGTCGCTCGAATGCTGTCAACCGTTCATCGGTGAGAGATGGTGTTTCAGTATCCGTGGATGAATGAGGATTGGCACCTTGAAACCCATTATCATTTCCAAGAGGCGAGCGACCGTCATGGTTGGCATCCCTGCTCGGTTTGACGGGGGTCGGGGACTCATCCCCTCCGGTCGTTGTCCCATCGTCCAGAGCGCCAAATCTGGGGAGGATCTTGGTCCGAATCGTAATCTTGCCACCACTTGGAGTGAACTTGCAGGCATTGCTGGAGTGCGTAAAGTAACCCCCAATGGAGCGAGGCGTCAGCCCCAGACCCATCTGTCTCCCCTGAAACGAGCGAAACGCACCTCCCTAGATTCGTCATAAGTTGCTTCAAACGGTGTTCGTCACCCAAAATAAGCGCAGCATCCTCGTCATTTTCCTGAAGAAGCTGAGCGATTCGCTCCTCCGACATGCTCTTTGCCCGGTAAAAAGCGGTTCTCGCCTTGACATCTATTTGGGGATCGAGTTCCGTTATTAACTCTTGTCCACGAGCCTGGGCGGCCATCTGAAGCGGTGTGAGGGCGCCCTTGATGACTTTATGGAACGCGTATGGCTTAGAAACTAATTCAAACCGGCCCGCTTCGATGCGATTGCTGCACAGAGACGCACAAAAAAAGGCAAACTCAGCTTGAGACTTTGCAGCAGAACGCACGTCTACGCACAAGTCCAGCATATCGTAGAGAATTTTGCTCATCCCATTAAGGGATGCCTCCAAGGCGGTGAACTCGATATTATCTGGTGCGAATAAGCCAGCCACTTGCATGTTTTGAACAGCTAGCACTAATTGGGTGGAGTCGCATTGTGAGCGTGTCTCTTCGCTAGGAAGGTGCCGCATATCTTACACGCTGTACTCAGCAGCACTCGAACCTCTCGGGAAATATGACCGTAGAGTCGTTTCCTCGAATCCGCAGCTACACGTTCCCTGGCTTGAGCTTTCTGAGCCGCCCGGGCCTGCACTTTAAGCCGGTCGCGTAGGATATTTAGTTCGCGCTCCGCAACCTCAAGCTTATAATGGGCCCATAGGATGACGATTGTATATAGGAGGTAGTTGAGGAGGTTGCGAGCTAGAGGATACGGATGGAGTAGAAGATGTTAGGAGAAAGAATTGATTGGAACACTGGGTGAAGGAACGTACTCCATGTTCTCTCGAATCGGATGCTATTGCAACATTAAAAAGATCGGGTGAAGAGTTGCCATAGGAAGAGAAAGTGGTCTTACACTGAAGCAATCAACACGGCATTCAGCAAGGCCGTAAAAGCTGCCATCAGCCTATTCTGGCCTAAAGCAAAAAGTGCAATGACAGGGTATGCGCTTGTGTAGCTATATGGAACACGGATATTAGAGAAGTATGAGCGGGTGATTGGTTAGATACGTGCTTACAAGAGAATATCCAAGAAGTCCTTGGACCTGCAATCCGCCATCATTCTGTCGGCAATATCATTAGATTCAGAACCAAGGTGATCCTTGGAGGGAAAAAGATTGTTATTTACTCTGTTCTGCTGTAGAGCCCGCAGATCTGGAGCTGGAGCAAGGCTAGACGATGAATCGTAAGAGTGTGATCTTCGTCTACATGAGTGGGGCAACAGCTTACCATAAGCAGACCACGACCAAACCGCAAGACTCATAAACCACTGGTAGACTCGAGGGTGGTTCTTTGGTAAGTCGAATATGATTATCACAGGTAATGGGACAACCAGGCAGGGACATATCTAGGTCAGGAGAGGCATTGTTATTCGAAAGCTTATCGGGACGAGTGACGCGATATAAATGGAAGAGCTCTTACCACCCGATAGAACACGTTTTCGGATAGTACCTGGGATTCTCGTGGAATTAAAATGTAGATCAGAACCTGCCAGGATCGAGTAACACGCATGTCGGATTAGCCATTCATGCCTGGACCAAGCCACCCTCCACCTCGCCGCCCTCTTAAGTCCCTCGCTACTCACCCAGTTGAATAACATAACGAGCGATCCTGCAAGTGATAGCCATTTCATCTGGTAATGCTTTGCGTACTGGCTTTCAGGGGCCCCGGCGGAGACCTCGGTGAAGAAGAACTGATTGAGCGAACTCCAAACTCGAAAGCGGAGAGCGTTCAAAAAAGATAATGAAACCGCCGCATTTCGATGCGAATGAGCGTCATCATGGTCGGTAGCAGGGGCTCCGTGGGTCGCGCTCGCCTCGCCCTGCGCAGGCGTTCCACCGTGGTTGGATGGTTGAATGATACTTCTCGTCCCGTCATCGAATAAGAAGTTGTTATCTACGACAATCACATCCACTCCTTCTTCGTCGGGGTTAGGAGAGTCTTTGTCATCGGCGGTAGCGAGTGCTCTTTGATTCTTCTTGTCCCGGGAACCGTTGTGCCGGGTACGTTCAGGTGTTTCGAGCAATGATCCAGGTATATTGCTGCCAGCCCCCAACCATTCCATGAAACGAGACCAAGGGCCCGTCATGCCCGTTTTCGTAGCTTTGTCCGTGAAAGTGGCCGTACGCGTCTTTTACTTGGAGGTGGAATTGGAATCTGGACTGGAGGGACGAGTGGTGGCTTGGCGACCGCCCTTTGCACCAGCCGCCGTGGCAGGGCAGGGAGTTCGAGATATTTCCTCCTGAATATTATTCCAGGGGTAGTTGAAGGCTAACGTGCTCCAGGTCCGAGGCAGATTGGACACCGGAAGAGGAATCGATAGCCCAGCGGCTTAGTTGAGGGAATTTGAGGCAGTTGGACCCGCAATGTTGTGGGTCAGTCTTCCGTCCAGTGGAGGGCCTCGTGCGTTGATAACAGGGAGTGTGGATGGGGAGCCTGTCCACTCCAGCTGTTTTCGATGATTAGGGACTGGTGAGAGTAGGTGGTGAATAGCCGATCGAAAGCCTCCGAGACTGCGCTTTCCCCCCGGTGAACACCTCTCGTCATCGTTCTCGCGCCCAACCTAACGAACCATTCAAATTGGAGCCACCAACCCTTTAGAGTGTGGGTTATCTGATCCCTTGTTCAGCACATATAACGGAGTGAGCCGTACGGACAATGCAGTGCGAACCGACTCTGCGCTGGGCAGGACCGGTGACCTGCGTTCACATCTCATGTCTTTCGAAGATAGAAGGAAAACATACGATTGAGGGTGGTACATGAGCTCACCAACAAGCACAACTAGATAGGAGATGTGCGGTATTTGCGCCGAGCAACTGAAGGAGTTTAAATTAGTGATCGCTCACGAGACAGTCCCGCTAGTGCTTTTCGAACGCGTCCCCCTCACACGAACGAAACCCCCGGCCACTACTATATACATAAAATCACTCTGCAATGAGCACCTCGATGATAGATAAAGATGAACCGACCGGCTCGCAAGAAGCCGTGATTGATGAAGTCGAACAGGCCATGGGGCGTCTCAAAATCTCCCCGGTGAGTCGTTGTCCTCTCGAGGCCTCTGGTCAGATTCAGGAAAGTAATTGACCTTTGTTTTAGATTCAAATTCTTGGGTCTTTGAGGCACCTCAGGATAGACAGAGCCCGAATTGAACCTATCGAAAGCCAAATTCCGGAGATGGGGGGGACAGCGGACGTCGAAGCCGCGATACTCGCTCCAGCACAGTCCTCGAATCCCTCGAACCCAGATGACGTGGAATACATTGCGGTCAAGAAGGTGCGATTAGATGCGGAGAACGATAGTAGCCGAGCTCTTGCCGTGAGTGATTATCGGCGTTTCGCAATTGGCAGTGAAGGGCTCTGACATTTGTGCGATGCTATTCCAAGCCGTTCGCTCACGAACTCAAACTCCTAAGCGACCTCTCCCACGAGAACATCGTAAAGATCATTGGCTTTGTTGAAGATGTCGAGCGTGGGATTGCTTGGATAGTTTTCTCTTGGGAGAAGAATGGCAACTTACGGGAGTTCGTTCGGAGTGCAAACTGGGAACTCCCAGAACGCGTCTCGTTGGTAGGCTCACCCGTAGCTTCATCGAAGCCTCCCTTCACTCACTAAGGTCTAGATAAGCGACGTTACGGAAGGATTGAGTTATCTTCATGGTAGGAGTCCGCCCATCTGTCACGGTGACATGAAATCAGTGAGTTGGATCGAGGTACTTCCGCCATCCTCTCTGATCCATAACGCATTATAGCTCAACATTCTTGTGAACCGAGAGCGCCGAGCGGTTATTACGGACTTTGGTTCTGCTCGTCCTGTTGCCTCTCCAGCCGCACCGACGACTGGGACTGGTAACGCCAAGACGCCAAGGTTCCAGCAGCAGCCTTCAACCCACGCAGAAGAAATAGGATCACCAAGTATTGAGGTCACTTTCTCGGGAGAGTTCATCACGATGTCGGGTCCAACTTGGAGCGTTCGATGGGCAGCCCCTGAACTGCTAGGGGGACATGAATCTGGTTTGGCCGCCGACATTTGGGCATTGGGTTGGGTTTGCTGGGAGGTATGTGAGCGCGTGTATTAAAGTGCTTGTAGCACGAGCTCATGGTGTATCTTGGCATGTCTAGGCTATCACGGGCAACTTTCCATTCGACAACCTGCAGGACGGTGTCGCCGTTGTAGTACGGATCGTGAAAGGGGACCTTCCTGCCATCAAGAATGATGGCCAACTCAAGCAGTTAGCAGCCCTTTGCGGCCTGATGAGGGAGTGCTGGACATTGGACGCAAGCAAGCGACCCACGGCTCCGAAATGCCTAGGGGTAGTTGCATTGATGGTGGGCCGTATTTCCCGTCGTAATAGACTTGGATTTATCAGGAATTCCTCAGGATCAAGCCGTTCCTTCGCCCAAACAAGGGGATAACTCGGATATCGCTTGCTCTAGCGAACTTTTGCATGCTCTGGGCCGGATTCGAATGCGGAACGGGATGATGCTTGAAGCTTGCAAATACTTCGTAAAGTCGCTCGAGATCTCCAATTCAGTTGGAGATGAACGGGGCAGGGCCAGGGCGTTGGTTGAACTGGGACATGTACACGCTCTCCAAGGTGACTATTCCAAAGCCGAGAAATCATTTATCGAGGGCCGCTGCATTTACGCTGAAATTGGTGAATCGCTGGGCTTTGCCGAATCGACCAAATTTTTGGGCGACGTGTACCGCATGCGAGCCGAATATTCCAAGGCCGAGGCCACCTTTAGTAAACTCTGGATTTCAAAATGGCTGGGAAACCCCCATTTGGCAATTTTAAATCCTACTAAGTGGTGCCCATACCCTATCATGGGAAAGAAGCCAAGCCCATAGGTACAGACTAGCCACCTAGACAGCCATCATCATACCTTGCTCAGGACAATGAAATATACTCAGCCTGGTCCTGGCCTTGATTTGTGCTGTTTCACTGATTTCCCATCATAGGCTACCAATGAGAATTAGGGCAGACTGAGAAATTTCCCATTGTGGAGTCCCAGTCATGAGAGTAACCTATACTTCTCATGAGGCTAAAGGACCTTCTGCATGGAAGACCATTCTAGGCCATCTAACATGTTCTATGGATGAAATGGTCTCATTCACCTGCTTAATGAAAACCCACTCTTTCCCATTATGGGTCCGTGAGAATGTCCTGGTTGACAAAAGCATTGGCCAGATGGGAACATTGTCATGTGAGCCAGGATGGGAATGGGATGTATACTTAGGATAATTTAGGTTAGGTTAGGTTAGGTTAAGCCTTAACCTAACCTAACCTACCCTAACCTAACTTCACTTCACCCAACTCAAGTTGTTTGTTGTTCTCACCATTCCTAATCATTTCTAGGTGCCTTATAGCTCTATGCCCAACCTGTGATGACTTGTAGAAATATGGTACAATCATGGTACTGTTGCCCATAGAGTTCATGGCACTTGCATCAACAGATATGATTATCATAGATCTCCTCTGTTCTAGGTCTAGGCCCAGTCAGGCTAGATTCTGTGTCCAAATATCAGAACCAGAACCAGGGCCTGGCCAGCTCATGATGATTATTTTTGCTAGAACAATTCAATTGCACTGCATAAGCAGAGACAGAGAACAAGTATTACTCAAATTATATACATGACTACAGCATGATCATACAAACTTCAACAGTGCCAGCTACCAAGAGCCATCCCATAGTGAAATGAACTGATCCTGGCATGAAGTCTTGAATACTGGACATAGTAATAGATATCCTGGTTGCTGGACTTGGCCAAACAACCCAACTTACCAGATGAGCCGGACTTAAGCAGATCTGAGCGGACTTAAGCGGACCTAATCGGATTTAAGCGGACATAATCGGACATAATCGGACATAATCGTACTTAACAGATTGTCGGATTTAGCGGATTTATCGGACTTAATGAGTCACCAATTGAAGTACTTAATACTGCATTAGGCCCAGAGATGATATGAATTTGCTCATGAGGAGTTAACCCCAAGAAATTCAGGAGCTTCAATGGGAAACTTCAGTGGGAAACACTCTGTCCTCAGGATGGGAAATCCCATTAAATAGTAATACAATGAGAAACTGACTATCCAGCTATACTGAGACAATGGGAAAGAAGTTACCCTTTGTTAGAGGGATGCTGATGGGAATGAGATCCCATGGATTGCTATGGGCAACACATAGTAGAATTTCAAATCATGAAATGGGCCTTGCCAAGCCCATTTGAAATTGGGCATTTACTAGGGCTCCGAGTTGAATAACGACACATGCATCAAAATGCGGCTTACCTGTTGTGATCAAGACGAGAAACATTTGAAAAAACACAGTAAACCCACCTCGGGTCCATGCGGCTGCTGAGCTTGAACTTCGCCGAGTGCTCGTTGAAAAGTCTCACCGCGATGACTAAGATATACGCGATAATGGGGTTTCCTTTCTCCAAAGTCTTCTGGATAACCGAAAACTCCTCGAACCAGAGTGATAAGCCGCGCTGGATTGGGGCGTAGTCTATCGCGCAACGAATCAGGCGTACACAAAGCGATATCGCAATGCACCGATCGCAATTAGGACACGAATTGAGACTTAGTGCCTTGGAGCTAGAATCTATCAAGTTAAAAAGCTCTCGGGTGAACCGTCTGAGGTCTCCACCCAGCTTTAAAATTTTAATATCTGGATCAGTTGGGTCCGAAGGAAACAAGAGACGTTGATCCATGGGAAGGAAAAAGTCGACCGATTGAGCCGAGATAGAAAGATGGAGGAACGCGGAAGTAAATGCCTTCTCTTGAACGGTTCGCAAGGATTTGCGGTACGACACGCCGTACGCCAATTCAGTGAGACGGTGATATACTTCGTCATCACTGAGAAGCCAGCCGCAATCCTTAGGGGAGGTTAGCGCGAGTAGATTAATCGCAGTGTAAAGGAGTGCATTGCTGTCTTCCGATGTGCAAAGAACGCGTTTTGCGGAGATCACCTTCAACTCGTCTCGGGGCTCTGGGCGGCGAGGAATGTTGTGTACTAGCCATGATACGACACCGCCCGCCGGCTCCAAGGTGGATCCATTTTCTTCGCGGACGAAATTCTTCATCAACGTTCGAACTCGTGAAAATACTTTCTGCATCCTAAACCTAAACAGGCAAGACGAAATACCTAGCCAGGCTTTCTGTCTGAGGGGACTCGTGGCAGCAGTAATGCCCGATAATACCGCTAGCGCCCAGAACAAGAGATGCAATAATAATCTCCACACAGGCCTAATTATAGGTTGTGGCGTTAATTGCAATAGGCGGGTCAACGGACTTTTGAATGGACACCAATTATCCAAGGCAGCGCAAATGGAAATGAAAAGGATACACGCAAAAGCAAGACCGATAGGGGCTGCTACGGTGTAACACATCGGCTCGCTCAGCGTTCCGAGGTACAGGACGAACGAAATGCAAAAAATGACCAAGCCAAGTTGGAGGATCGATGGAAGGACGTCGTCCAAAATTGCCTCCAGACGCCAACGCTTAGCGCCTAAATGCCGTCGAAGTTGCTCCCATCGCTGAGCTTCGGCTCCACCACCGCTACGCTTACGGTAGTAAACCAACCACTGCTGGCCCAACACCGCCAAGAAGGATGCTAGAATAGCGAGAGTCAGACTGAGGGAGAAGAGGATATTAACCGGGAAAATGGCAGGAGGAGGCGAAAAGGAGGCTGAGGGGAGGTCACCCGCAGAATTTATGCTGCCGTTCCCGCCTGTGACGAGCTGAAGGAGAAGGGCGTTTGTGTCGTCGGTAGGGTCTGGACTCATCTCTGGAAGTGTAAGTGCCAAGAACGCAGAGTTGACACCTGCAAACAGACCAGCCTAATCAAAGGTGGATGCATCGTTCAAAAAGGAGGAATCGCTACGTCGTCAGTGAAGGACCCTCGGACGTACGAAAATGAGAATGCCATCAAGCTGGGCTTTGAGGCTCTTGACCATGTCTTCATCAATCTCGTCTGCGAGGGTATCATAGCATCTGTAAAAGTATCCACCGTCTTCTCCGAATTGCTTAGGAATCGCCGGAAGCTTCTCCTCAAACCGCATATCCATGGGGGGTGGTGAACCTGATAATTAAGGGTCTCTCAGTCCAGAGCGGGATTGCCACGGTTTGGAGGATGTGCAAAAGGCCGCCGTCGCGCTTCCGCTTTCTTGCCTTTCCATGGACCGCGTCTTGTCCAAACTCCGAGAAGTCTAACCAACTTAATATCAACTATGAGCTGTAGGGATTCAAGCGCTGTTTGCTTTGATTCGTCCAATTCCCGTGATGAGCCAGCATCCGACCAGCGGCGTTTCGGACTGAGGCAAATCCGCCCTCACCCAGTGTAGCGCCCAATCCCATGATACGGCGATAACGTAGTCTAAATGCTTCCGCCTTTTGTACGCGCCCATCTGACCAGGTCGCGTGAGATCCTGATTGGTGATACTATGGTACGCACGTTTCTTGCACATTAGGTACAAACGAGGATCATGTGAGGGCACTCACCCACCGCCGCCCCTGGGCTTTAATCCCCCGCCATCAAGATTGACATCAAGATTGACAACTCCCCGCAACAACATCATTCATGACTTCTTACCCGTTTTCCACAACAAGAAAGTCGGTCTCAGAATCCAATCATGTCGTACGGCAGGTATGTCTCGCAACTCTCCGGGGCTTAATTAATTAGTCCAAGTCTTCGTTCTATAATGATACCTTCCCCCTTTTTTCAGTCACCTACAATTCCGTACCTACCTCCAGAACTGCTAGGATGCGTCATGTGTCACATTCAGTGTTCAAAAACACTGACCAGCCTGGCCACGTCAGCGGCGATCCTTCAGGAAGAGGCCGAGCGAGCCTTGTACCGCGCCATTCAGATCCGAACTCCGGCGGACCTTCAATCCCTCGC
>WSTY01001237.1:0-11452 GCA_019633465.1 Tulasnella sp. 417
TGCGTCCGCGGCGTTCACTCCATGATCGAAAATCAAGTCTATCGTTACACGACCTCTCTGGTCCACGAAACCGATTCGGCCCAGGCGGAGCTCAAAGCAGTCATGGAGCAGATCGCCGCCGTGGACAAGGAATGTGCCAAGTTCCAGGCGCTTTACGAGGACGAATGCGACAAGTTCCCGGAAGCGGAGATCGCGTTGGAGAAAGCGCAAGCGATCCGCGAAGATACCGATAGGGAACAGGCGGACCTTTACGACGAGATCCACGAGCTGCAATGGGGCGAAGCAGTGGGCGGAAAGTGGGTCCCGCGTGACCTCAATGATCTTCGAAGGGATTCGACTTCATCCCAACCTACTTCGGCGCCAGCGAAGGAAGACCAAAGCGCCAATACGGACGCACTCGATTCGCCCCGTCGGGCGAAAAAGGTTGTCAAGAGCTGGGATTCCCAATGGGAGCCCCTTATCGCAGAGGAACGATACTCTCTGCCTCGAGCGGCGCCCGCCCCATCCCAGGCATCCGAAACCGCTGTCGTCTCATCCAACGGTGCTGGGGTGCAGACTACCAATGGAGGCGTCCATGAAACGCACCAACTCTACTACGGGGACTACAACGGCCAGCCGTTGCTCTGGGGTCAACTCGCCCCAGAATCTCTACTTTATGCCCCGACGAATAACCCTCGCTCCAGCAAACACGCGTAGTGGCGTGGCTGCTACACTCCCCGACTAAGTCTGCTCGTCGCCATCACGCTTTCCATCATCCTGGCCCCATCCTTTCTTCATTGTTTTCCTCTCTACGGTTCTGGTACTGGTTTCACGGTCTCTTTCTGCAGCTGTATTCATATTGATTCTCTCGTTGAATGTTTTCTCGTAACCTTGTACACATCGTTTGCTGTTTATTCCTCGTTGTCTTGTTTCCTGTGTTATTGCCAAATATTATTTATTGGGTTCCCCCCCCCCCAGACTGATACTTGAGTGTTATTGCCACGGACCTCGCTTGACCATGAATTGAGGTTTCATCTTCCCCGATCTCAAGGCTTACTGAGAGCACATTCACTTATTACTGGCGCTCGCGTCCTTGCCAGTAGCAGAAGGCACAAGATTTCCCAGAAAGCGTATACTCCATGAGTCTGAGGTCACACGAAAACGGAGCCATCCCCATATGCACGATTTCTTGCTGCATCGGCAAACCTCCTTATCTGCCTATCCAGATACAAGGCTAGCTAACTACTCGTCTACATTTGTGGGCGTCCGAACTGAATCAGACTTGGATCCCGTCCCAGACTCGCCAGTGAGCGATTGTTTGTCCTCTTTCCCGTTTGAAGAAGTCATTAATGACCCATTCACGCTCAGCCAAATTTTCAGCCAATACATCTTGCGTTTTCTCTGCGGTTGCGTCCGGAAGTGGAGCCTAACGATAGATTTATTTTTTCCGTGAGTTGGCGGGGAGTTGAGGCCCGGTCCGAGTTCGAGGTGCTTCAGCGAGGCGTCGCAGCATGAGTAGCAACGCGTTGAAACCCCAATCAACTTGCCTTTCACCCAAAAGAGAAAGAATTCCACTCGCATCTGCTGGAAGAGTCATGGAGTGGCAAGCTGCTCACTTTATACTGGCTCGACAATTTGCAAGCCAAATCAGCCTCGCAGTGAACAGCACCCCCCAAAAAAGGTTCGTCCCAGCCCTCCAGAGACCTCCCAGGAAAGCGGGTAGCATTTTGAGCGCCTATCTGTTATCTCTACGCCCGTCGGGTGGCATCGCTTTATAACTCGTTAGCCAGGTAAAGGGCAGGTATGCACCCTGGACCCCCTTTCGTGGTCGATGACCCCCCGGCGCCTCGCGAGGTCTCTAACCACGCTGTCGACGGCAAGTTTCTGCTTGGTCAAGCTCTAGAACCAACGTATCTTGCTAACCAAATTGCAAACTTCTTGGCGAAGCCGCCTGGTTGATTCACTGGTACCGTGTGTGTGTTTTCCAAGTTGGGTGAGTAGCCACGACTGGTCGGACATCCTGAGCTGCATTCGGAGGCTATGACCTGGGCCTGATTCTCTCAAAGGCGCCACATTCATCACTAAAGGGTGGGTAATAAGTAGGATTTACAAATGTTTATATCGATCTCAAAAGGTAGCACGTCATTTAGGTGAAGATGGTGCAAAGAGGTTGCCTTCCGTCCTTTATATTTGTGATATCCGAGAAACTCCCCTCCTCTCCCTCATCCCAGTAACACTTATCCTCCGAGCTTTTACCTCCTGGCGCGTTGACTGCGCCTTTGCCTTTCCCGTTTCCTTTCGCATCAACACTTCTGCGGAAACCGGAGGCTTGAATTCGGGTTCATCGTGGGGTGCCCATATTTGCTCTCATAAACATGACATACCACGCCAGCTACAGGATTTTGGTGGATTGATTTTACTGGCTGGCTAGCAGATATCTCGCGAAGTAAGCCTCCGCCAGCTTACCCTGTGCAAGATGCAGCTGGGCAGTCAAGGCTAACCGTCAACGCCGTTCCCTGATACCCCAAATGACTACTGGGTACTCGTGACAACCTCGAGAAGACCTAATCCTAACAATCCTTTTCTATCTCGTGTGGGAGTTGTCTTCCTTTCTGCAGCCCTACTCTGCTGTGTGGCTGGTCGCGAACCCGGACCACCGAGGCTTATATCCGGGGCGAGTGTGTTAGGCCGGAACGTAACTTCGGCGCGAAGCACAGTCTAACCATTGCGCCATTGAGGATCTTACTCAGGTTTAGCCTCCTCCTCAGGTGCCCTTCACCAGACTCCTATTAAGTCTCGAATCCGTCCTGGTCGCCTCGACTCCCCCTTGTGTCCTTGTCGCTCGAAGCGTCCAGCCTCGGTCAACATTGTAACTCTCTTCGATTCGACCAGCGTCGTAACCACCGCCATGGCCACAGCAGCGAGTAGCTCAGAAGCTCCCACATTCTTATCCTTTGGTGGAGATAAGTACAGAGGGGCAGTTGTAGAGGTACGGCGATGGCGTGCTCGGTCCCGTCCGTGCAAGGCTAACGATAAGTCGACAGGACCTTCAAGTCGAGTACCCCTGATTCGCGACCAGCGATCAACGTCACTCAACGATCGCCATTCATTCCTTTAGCTTCCTCCCGCTTTTGCTCTGGACTTGAACGAGAAGATTCTCAAAGCCATTGAGTTTGCATACGAGCGCGACTTCTCATACATCCCGTGAGCTGAATTTAGCATGGCCCAATTGTGGGTTCCTGACCAGGAACAACTTTCTTTAGAGTCTTAGCCAAAGATAGAAAGCCAATAGGCTACGTTGATGTTGGGGCTTTGAAGAAGAAGTGGGAGGGCGGCGAGGCGAAGCCAGTCAGTCGATCATGCCGTGCTCCAACGTAGCCCCTCAGATTGCTGACACCGCCCCCGGGACTCAGGACGACCCAATTTTATCCCATACAACTCAGTTCAAGAGAGGCAAGTCTCAGCCATACACGGTGATCACGCCATGGACCCCACTTGCAGAGTTGGAAGCGTTTTTGAAAGAGAACGACTTCGCCATCGGCAAGTTCAATCGTTCTCCTGCTTTTTCTGGTTCTCATTCCTCGTTCTGGGCGCTGCAGTTACGGACTCGGGACGCAAGTTTGTCCTAGGGGTGGCCACCAACGATGACTTGACTGTATGTGCAATTGTGGATGGGCTTTGACCATGGAAGGCTGACTCGATGTCTGCCACAGAATTTCGTGTCTCGAAGGGGCTAGACTCACAATTCTGCTTAGGCCTTTGCGGCAGGTGTTCTCGGATGATACTTTTATTCTTTGAGTGATATACAATGATGGTGCCAACCATCTGACCCCGCCTCTTTTCTCTGTTCTTCAAAGTCACCATTTATAATCACATGATCTGGTTTTCGGAAAGGGGCGTAAATATGTGACCTGTATGATATGATGTCCGAGAAAAGAGGGGAGGGTAAGATGTACGTGTGAGGTCGCGAAACCCTAATCGGCAGGAACGACATCAGTCCCTAACAGGCCTTTCAGCCGTTGCTATAGACGGATTATAACGCACCTTCTGAGAAAGCTCTATGTTTCTTAGGGACTCTTTGGTGAGGGAGCTAGACTCTCTGCGGGCTCGTTTGGAAGTCGCTGCTCTAGCATCACGGGTTCCGGCATCGGATGTTGCTTTAGGTTCCAGCTCACATTGCGTCGGTAGTTTTCGAAGAGTTCAGAGGCAACGTGAACATCGTGATTCGAAACGCAAATTGCCTGTCGCGGGGAGCAGCGTCAGGGATGATTCAGCCAGATAAGACCACCCAATAAATAAGCGGCTCACCTCAATGCATGCATTGAGCTCCCTGATAGCCTCTAGGCATTTGTCCTTTGCAGCAAGCAGTGTCAAGGTTGTTCGGGAATGTCTTAACGACGAGAGACACTAGGTTGCTTACGGCGTTCTTGATGATACGCTCCAAGTAAACTGCCTGCTTTTCCTCATGAGGATTCTCCATTGGCACTAGTCTTGTAATTCCTGTAGGCCCAGTTCGCGCGTCGGCGACTAGAGGACTCTGGGGTGGTCGTTGGGATGACGGTTTATGGCCGCTAGGCTCGCGGGGTTCAACTATCTAAGCACATCCTCCGTAGCCCGATGTATGCATCTAATCAGAACCGGCAATTCCAAACAATGCCCATACATATATATACATGAATTACACAGAGATTGTCTTAAATACGTTGAAACCGTCGCTAGCAGTCGATACGACGCATCCAGGGATCTGTGGGTGCCAATGCACCTCCTTAATGTCCTTTTGGCCTTGGTGGACGAAGAGTAGTTGAGGCGGAACGTTCTTAAGCTTCTCCCCTGAGGCGGTCAACATCTCCTTGGTGCCAGTCTCGTCCTCATCTTGTTCCACCGAAAGGTCCCACAGGGTCACTTGATCGTCGGCACCGGATGCGGCAAAGACGGAGTCCTCGGTTGGGTGCCATTCGATGGAGGTAATTGGAGCAGTATGCCAGGAGAATGAAGCGACTGGTGATGGCGCTGGAGTCGATGCCCTAATGAAACAAGGCATTGAGCCGAACGTGCCGCAAGTGGTTTAGTAATGACCTACCCTTTCAAGTTACGCAAGTCCCAAATCTTAATCCCGCCTTCGTCGCCACCAGATGCTAGTAGATAAGTTGTACCTTTGTTCCAAGTGATGACATTGACATCGCTTTCGTGAGACTTCATAATGCCGAGAACATTCTTCCTTCCCTTGACTCGAACGTCCCATATTCGTACACTACGATCTGCAGAGCACGACGCGAACACCGTCTGCTCAGAAGGTGACCATTGAATGTCTTCCACTGATGAAGTATGCGAGGCAAATGGCTGGTTTGCTGTATTGAATCCAGCAGTGCCAAGAGTCGTGAGGTATATTTTGGACGCGATGTCGCCTGTAAGGAGTCTCACAGGGGAAGAGGAGGAGGGCGAGGAATGAGACCAATCCATGGCAAAGCCCTCCGCTCGGCCGTGAGCAGTAATGGTGTGCATTGCCTGCTGCGTCCGCTTCTTGTCTAGAGAGTAGCCCGGAGTAGATAAGGATTCTATCAGCGGTCGGACGTCCCAAATATGCACCTTGCCGGTTTCAGCCCAGGTTGCGACATGGTATGGTTCTGAGGGCGGTGGAAGACCTGCCCCAGGTGCCAGAGGCCGAGCCCGAACGCGGTTTACGCCGCCAAAGTGTGGTATCGAACGGTATTCAAGCACAGCATTCTCGTCGACAGCATCTTCGTCGTCATCATCGCTGTCAGAGTCGGCTGAAGAAATGTCAGCGACGTCTTGGCTCCTGACATGTCCCATCTTACCTCCGTCCTTTTGCGTTCGATGTAACTGGCTCATTTTCATAACAAGAACCTCGTTCTTTGAGGAATGGTCGGCTTGCGTTCCGGCCACGATATAGGCGGTCGCAGGATACTTTCTTCGTTCATCCCCGAGGCCGTCGCGAAGAACATCGAAGGACAGGCACGGCCAAGTCACGTTCATGTGGTGTAGCATTTCGTACACAGATTGATCGGCTTCGAGTACTTCATCATTTTCAAGCTTGTTTACCCCGGGAATGTATACATCCCCTTCAGGTTCTGGGGCGTCTTCGTCTTCCATCGCACGCTGGATGCCATCGACTTCCATGGCTGTAGCCATCAAGGCCCGGAATCAATTTTATGGAAAACGCGACCCCGACTAAGAGCACACTTGCCGTTTTCATCATCCTCGTGTTCCTCGACGATCTCTTCCTCGCTATCTATTTCGTCCTCCCAATTATCCTCGAATTCGCCCATCTCCGGGTCAACGGGCGCCTCCTTCCTTCGAACCGGAGATGATCCACTGCTAAGGGCCTGAGCCTTGGCAGAGGCCTGGCCCTCAACCTCCATAGTATCTGTAGCTTCTGCTGGACGCTTCATCGGAGCTTGGAGGGGGTTGAGCAAGTCGGCGGCGAAGGAATGTCGGTTGGCTTCAAAATTTCAGGAGGCGGAGTTTGCCGGACTTGCGGGAAACAGGTTAAATTGGAGTTTAACCCCTGAATGCAAGTCAACGATCCTTTCTGAATTTCTCGCACTCTACGCTCACCATGTCCGAAAGCCTCAAGGTGCTTGTAATTGGAGGCGGAGGGAGGGAACATGCTCTTGCATGGAAGCTGGCACAGTCGCCCTTGGTCGAGAAGGTCTTCGTAGCACCCGGCAATGGCGGAACGGCAGGCAACAAAATCAGCAACGTCGCCCTTCCCGCCGATGACTTTGGCAAGCTAGTCGGATTTGCAGTTGAGAACAACGTGAGTTTGGTGCTATCTTATAAGCGGTTCTTTCTAATGGCCTTCTCCGGCAGATCAACTTGGTTGTGCCGGGACCAGAACAACCTCTCGTGGACGGTGTTGAGACCGTATTTAGGAAAGGTGAGGTTAAGTTTTAACTTCGACATCGCTCAGTCGCTTAGCTATGGGTATCAATCCAGTTGGAATTCCCGTTTTTGGACCTTCCGCGAAAGCTGCACAGATGGAAGGCTCCAAGGCGTTTTCGAAAGAGTTCATGGCAAGAAACCGGATTCCAACAGCAGCCTACCGAGTGTTCAAGGCTTCTCAACATCAAGAGGCGGTCGACTACGTCAAGGCTTGCAAGCATAGGGTCGTTCTTAAAGCAAGTGGTCTCGCAGCTGGCAAAGGAGTCTTAATCCCCGAGAACACGGAGGAAGCCGTAAACGGGCTCAAGGAAATCATGCTAGACAAGGCTTTCGGATCAGCTGGTAAGAATGGAAAGTCGTGATTGTTATGGTCATGGCTCACACATAACGTGACCGTCACACAGGGGACGAGGTTGTCGTTGAGGAGTATCTTGAAGGACCAGAGTTGTCGGTCCTTGCCTTCTCTGATGGTTACACTATTGTTCCGCTACCAGCGGCCCAAGACCACAAGAGGATAGGAGAAGGGGATACCGGTCCCAACACTGGAGGAATGGGTGCTTACGCCCCAGCGCCTATCGCGACTCCAGAGGTCATGTCACGCATCATGAAGGAGAGCTTGCAGCCGACCATCGACGGCATGCGACGCGAAGGTCAGTTAATTTTGGGCTGGTACGAAAAGATGATTCAATGGTCGATCATTTAGGTTTCCCATTTGTTGGTCTTCTCTTCACTGGGTTCATGGTTACTTCGGACGGCCCCAAGGTTCTCGAGTACAATGTCAGGTTTGGCGACCCAGAGACCGAGGCTTTGATGCTCCTTCTGGACAATAAGACCGACCTCGCTTCCATAATGCTCGTACGTGTTGGCCTTTTCTTCAAAAAGATCCGATTGTTCCTGACTTGTTGTTCTGTCATGGCCGCTAGGCTTGCGCCGAGCGTCGATTGGATTCAGTTGCATTCTCTACTAGACCCGGATTTGCTGTCTCTGTTATACTAGCATCTGCTGGATATCCAGGGTCATATCCGAAGGGCAAAACCATTACACAGGGAACTCTGCCATCCGGTGAGCCAACCCCAACATCTGCAGTCTCTCGAATTAACGATACCCAATAAATCGAAGAGGTCCACGCATTCCATGCCGGAACGAGCTCATCTGGAGACAAGGTGGTGACCTCTGGCGGTCGAGTCATTGCTGTAGCTGCATACGCTCCGACACTGGAAGAAGCCTTGCGACTGGCATATGCTGGTTGTGATGCCATTTCATTTGAAGGGAAAACTCTAAGGCGCGACATTGGCCACCGGTACGCAATAAGGCTGGACCTCTGCCAATTCGTCGCTGACTGTGCTTTGAAGGGCCCTGAAAGCATCCAAGGAACCTCAGGCAGGATTGACCTACGCCTCGGCTGGCGTGTCAGTGGACGCTGGCAACGACTTGGTTGAGGCCATCAAACCGTTGGTCCGATCGACCAGGAGGCCGGGGACTGACGGAGAGATCGGTGGCTTCGGAGGCAACTTTGACCTCAAGGCGATCGGTTACAAGGACCCGATCCTTGTCAGCGGGACGGACGGGGTTGGAACGAAGCTTCGTGTGGCCATTGCTTGCGGAAGACATGATACAGTTGGTACGAGAATTACACCCCGTAGCTCTACTACCAGGGTGCTAATATCACTTATCTTCGTAACAAGGGATCGACCTCGTTGCGATGTCGGTAAACGACTTGGTGGTCCAAGGCGCTGAACCATTATATTTCCTGGACTACTACGCCTGCAGCAAGCTTGAGGTGCAGACATGCGCGGCTGTCGTGAAGGGCATCGCAGAGGGATGCAAGCAAGCTGGATGCGCATTGGTCGGGGGTGAAACCGCAGAAATGCCTGGAATGTATCATGAAGGTGGATAGAAGGCATGCAAGGTTTCGAAGCCATGCTAACTGCTTTTTTTTCCTTCAGGGGATTATGATTTGGCGGGGTTCGCGGTCGGAGCCGTAGAGCGTAACCTCCTACTCCCGCAAGGAAACATCGCCGCCGGTGACATCCTACTGGGTCTTCCCTCTGCCGGCCTTCATTCCAACGGGTTTTCGCTCGTCCGCAAAGTTTTGGAACGATCTGGCCTTACATATGACTCCCCCGCACCGTTCTCTCCCAACCTTACCATGGGCCAAATCCTTCTACAACCGACGCGCATCTACGTCAAGTCCGTTCTCCCAGCGTGCCAAGCCGGACTGGTGAAAGCGATGAGCCACATCACAGGTGGTGGCTTCACCGACAACGTCCCAAGAGCACTACCAAAGGAACTAGGCTGCTACGTCGACGTCTCGCGGTGGGAATTGCCCGGCATCTTTAGGTGGATCATGGAAGCCGGAAACGTCCAGCCAAAGGAGATGGCTCGAACTTTCAACAACGGTGTAGCGATGGTTTTAGTTGTTGCGGAGGACAAAGTTACTGCTGTCCGGGAATCGCTCGCCGCGGCTGGAGAATACGCCGTCTACGAAATCGGCCGTGTTACCGACGTTCCTGGCGTAGAGCTTCGTGGGCTCGATTCGTGGAAGCCTTCCAAGATAGCTTGATGAAAAAATTTCTGAGTACATTCTCATGTTCTAGATTTAGACGTATGTTGAATCAAAGTTATTGGGGGTCTTCCGTCCGTTCAGCCGTGCTAATTCTCCATTCGGACGACGAGCAGATTTCAAGGTCGAGGGCTTCATCTGGAAAAGATTTCGAGGATGTTATTGGGCGATTTGGGGCTTTAAGAAGTAATACCGAAGGCGACGTCCACGTCTCCGACATAAATTGTCAGAGAAGTGTTCCCGTGGCTCGACCTGAAAGCTTAAAGCAGTTGCCGTTCTTGCTCAGGCGTCTCAAGGCCCTCCATACTCTCTGACTTATGAAGATGCGGAGGTCCCCTTGAATTCTTTTTCGCACAATTCTCCTACTGGCACGGCCACCCATCGTCTAAGAGCGGGGTTGAACGTCCCAGAACCTGAGGCGTATACTGCCAAATAAGGAAATCCCGCTCCGTCAGGGTGGCAAGTGGGGGAACAAGAGTCGGTAAAGGTCGAGCCATTAAGGAGACTGAGGTCTTCACGCTCTAGACCGGCAGAAGGCATTTTGCGTTGCGGCCAATCCAAGTTCGGAGGCGTCCTGCCCAAAGTAGAAGGTGGGGCGGAAGATCATCGAGATAGGCAGAGTTGCCTTTCAGGGAAGCCACGCGATGAAATTTTTTTTCATTCCTTCAGTAAGCGTTTAGACGAAATGAAAAGGGTGGCACCCAAAATACTGTAAACACTCTATCAAGAAGGGCCCGCCTTGGCACAGATGGCAGTCGCCGGACTCATTGGGACACTTTCACTAATGATCAATAACGACTTCAATATGATATCGATTGCAAGAAAAATTGCAGGGAACATGATGAGGGAGCATCGCTGGCAGGAGGCATGTCAAGTGATGCTCTCTCCGAGAACCCGCTTCTAATGGCGAACGTTTGCGCTCGATTGCCACAATCACACGCACAAGGGCCAAGAGAATGTGTGTACAGCGTTTCTTATAAAGTAAGAGGATATTGAGAAGAGTAGATACAAAGGGATGCCTAGTAAGCAAGTGAAAACGTTGACACAAAAAAGCAACCGAGAACCTATGCGAACGAAATCCCTAAGAGTAATAAAAGATGAATACGTGCAAACGAGTGTGTTTTTAGTACGGTAGAGGAAAAATAGGCATGATCGTTTGGAAAGTTTTGATGATACAAGGGAGGAGAAGATTGAACGTGATGTGTAAGAAAAAAATTTGAGTGCAAGGGTAAAATGGCGTCATCCAAGCACGGTCGTTGCGCATTCGGAGGTGATGATCATAAATAAGGAGTAAACGTCGGGGGGAAGCATAGCAGCGACCAATAGCGCTTGTTCTTTAGTTCGTTTGAATCAGATTTGAAAGGCGTCATCGATGGTAAGGTGGTTGATAGAGTGTCGGATGAGCAGGTCGGTTTAGACACGTTCGCAATCTTCCTCTCCAGGCACGACATCCTCGTCTTCAGTGTCGGAAGGCCCATATACCGGCACTTCCCACCTCAACGCACTCCAAACCCTCCCGTCCTCTCCCACTCTGCGTTTCGCTGTCCCCCTCAAACCTTCCGCTCCAGCGGGCCCACATCGCCTTGACCCAGCAGCTCCCCCGCTAGCCGAGCTGTCTTTCGACCCCGACTTGCGAGACGAGTTACCGCCTTTCCTCACGACGACCCCGTTCCAACCTTCCATCATCGCGTCAGCCTGCTGCTGACCTTGCGCGGAGGGAGGCAAAGCGAGGATGGAACCTTTAAGGGCCCAAAGGAGGTACATCGAAGGTTGGTCGGCGAGTGGCGGGGCGCGGAAGTGCTTGCCCGAAAGAGGCTTAGTGGTGAGTGCTCTTGCGCGAGGTGATGGAGTTGGAGGAGGGGATGGGGAGAGAGGCTTCAACTGAGCTGGGATGCGGACGTGTTGGGATCCGGTCACGGGGCGGACGGTTCGAGGGCGGCCGCGTTGCGGGCTTGGGGACCGTGCGCGGTCGGAGTGGCGATCAGCGTATGGGGACCTCGATCGCTG
>WSTY01001238.1:0-11452 GCA_019633465.1 Tulasnella sp. 417
ACAAACTACGCTTGCTTTTGGTGAGGCGATGAGGATGAAAAAGTCTAAACCTCCGTTTCCCTAGGAGTTCCGAGCCCCTCCATGTCCGAGTAGTGGAAGGTCTTTTCCTGTTTCCGACGATCCAAGATGGAGCAACCGTCAGCCACCCCTGCTCTGTACTAGACGCGGTGTCCCTGCGTCCCAGCCGGGGCCACATTTCCCCTTGGTCGTCGTCCTATGTCTAACAAACGCAAATGTGGGCGTCTCTTCCTGATTGGCGCTTTTCGAGTCGGGAAGCGCTGCGGGACGTAATGCTCCCCGCCTGGAACCGTACTACAAAAGCTCGCGCGAATACCCCAAGAGTAAACGAGCTGTGCTACTTGGTAAGTCGTCGAAGCTCGCTTGGACTACTCGATGAAGTCGTGAATGCTCGTTGAAGGGGTGGGCGGGTCGACGATTCGCGGGTAAGCGACGGGCGGAGTTTGGGGGAGGGAGAGGCTGGGATTAGGAGCAGGGCCTTCTCCATAGCTATGTAGCGTCGGTGGTTCGTGGTAGTTGAGGGACTTGGCCCGCGTCAAAAGGCAACGGCATGCTGGGTCGTCCAGGTTGGCTCTCGGAGAGACTATGTATCTGACCGATTCTGACGCTCAGATTGCGGCAGTGAAAAAGAGACCTTTTTGGTTATACAGGGGGTTACTGAGTTGAGTGCCCGTGCTTCGGGTGCTGTGTCGTTCTCTACTCGATGCTTGAAAAGGAGCGAGAAGAGAGGGGGAGAGAGGGCCGTAGTCGACAGTGAGATGTGGTCACGTGGTCTCCGTTCTCGTTTGGAATTCGAGGACCCCAAACCCAATGTCCGTTCCTCATGTGATCCCCGCTCGAGGGGATGCCATGCACCTTGAACATTGTTAGCGTAAGGGCCAGTTCGTTTTTCGGGTGGATGGGTGCATCTCTACGCCTTCTTTGACAACGATGTCAACATTAAATGGGGCCAGTCCCAAACACCTCTCTATTCAATTGATCCCAATAAACAAATTGCTCAAAGGACACGCCTCAAATCACGGCTGCCTTCTTCTGGCCTACGTGCGCCCCTCCAATACGACGCCAGACAATGGGACAGTTAACGTGGACAATGGGCGTACGTACGTTACGGCTCACCACGAGTTTTCATTCCCCTTCCGACAAATCAGTAGCAAAACGCATACCAGGTCCACCCGCCTTCTTCCCCGCGGCGTATTTCCCCCTCGTGCTAGCCGAATCCATTGCTTCCTGCTCGTTCTCGCCCTGGTCCTCTCTATATACCGATCGTGGATATCGTCATTTCATTGTACCATCCGTTCCCTTCTAGGGGTCTGGGGAATCGGAGCTATCCGCACCTCGGCTGCAGAGGACATCTATGCCCCAATCTTGAACCTCCACCCGATGCAATTTGCGAACAGAATTACTTCCCCCTTGGCGCCGATCACGGGACTACTCCGGTTTAGTCGATAGCGGCGACGGCCCACACCAACTGCTCCACCCGGGGCGGGAGCGAGACGCTTGTCTGCGACTAAGACCGACCGAACCTCAAACCCCAGAATATAAAGTTCCTCGGTGCTGGTAAGGAAGGTAGAATTTTGTGAAGAGGAGAGGAGTCGGTCATTGGCGTTCGAAGAATGTGAGCGATAGGGATGGCTTTGTTCGCGTAGCGGGTCTCCCTTGATGGTGAAAGACTTGACCCTTGAGTGGGAGACTATCTTGGACTTCACCTAAGCTGTCGTTCACTACACGACAGCCCAAATTCCTACTCCGGCGGGACTACTCTGGTAGCTGATTCTGGGGGTTGATTCTAGCCTGGGTGGGAGGAGACGGGGTGAAGAGAGGTCACGATCGCACCTCTTGCACACAGCGAGGCTGAAAACGGTCTTTCCTAAGAGAGCGCTGTGATCAAGGTCGTCAAATTCGCGATTCACCTGAGCCAAAATGTATTCTAAATTTCTAATGTCTCCGCAAGGTGAGCGTTGATTTCCGGACCCGATCGCATGCACTTCGGTTCGCGGATGTCTTAGTATTTCAACCTATATAATAATACATCGAGAGACCCCACTCCTTACTATTAAGAAGCGCGAAAAAGAGACGAAGGATAGATGGAATCCTAACCGGGGTGTGGGATGGTTTGAAACGACATAACACCGTGAAAAAGGCGTGGATGATGCCGTGGTGTGATCGTATACGAGCGACTTACCGTCTGTAGATTGCCCAACTACGGTTCAGAATGCCCTTCCTGCAGCCTGTTCACTACAACTCCGAAATGAGGTAACCTGGCCAAGTTGAACCGGAGGCAGCGCCGAAAGAGGGGACTGAACGGTGGCGCGGCTGGAAGTTTGCCCCAGGGGCGGGGTGACATCCACGCGTCATAAGACTCCTCAGGACCGCCGAGTCCGGAATTCGACAAACTATGTTTGCTTTTGCCCAGGCGACGAGAATGAAAACGGTTAAACCTTCATTTGACTCGTAGTTCTGATTCCCTCCATGCTTGACTATTGGAAGAACGTCCTTAGGGAGATTGAGACTGAATAGGTTGGTATCTTCATATACACGGGAGGAGAGCCACAGAGGGAGAGAATTCGAGGTCCATGGTCCAAAGTCGAATTTTGGTGTGGGGTGCTGTTTGTCCCTTGTGGCGGTGATGGTCAACTAACGCAGAACAACACCAACAGCCAAAACAAGTCGATCAATCCCGTTTTGGTGGTTCTGTATTAATTGCGATGCATTTAAATGGTCACGAATTGGTTGCACACGATGTACCCTGTAAATTATTCTCGTGTGAAGCACACCGTTATCGCGCCTCGGAGTCGCAGGTCAATGCAAACACCCCACCAGTTACGGCCAAACTTTACAAACATACGACGCATTGTGAAGAAGACGCTAACTTTTTCGGCTGGGATTGCCCTCTACGTTCCAGGTTGGCTTCGGATGAGCGTATTTTTGCACATCACCTTGCCGCTCACCTTGAGCGTGAGAGATAACACCAAAGCAACCTAGTTCACTCCCAATTAAATATAAATGCCTGTGCGGTGTCAGCGGCTACACCTCTATCCACCCGACCCCGGGACAGGAGACGCGCCCGAGGCCAGCCCTTCCGTCTCACTCGGTCTCTTCCATATCACGTCACTAATAAAACCCCCCAAGGTCAACCGGTGTCAGGGAATGTGAAGGACAATGCCACGGGGATCGCAATACTTGACATAAAGGAAATGATAACGTCACTCTGATCGGCCCGGTACTCCCCTCAGAGTTTGAACCCTAGGCAGAGCGCCCTGGCAGCCCTCGTCTATCCGAATGAAAAATGTGTGAATGCTCGAGTGCTTTGGTCAACTCAGAAGATAGACTGTTCGTTTCACATTCCTGCTCTGTAATTCATTGATAAAAAACCCTCTCATCGCCGTCATACCCGGCAAAGGCAAGGCTAATCGTGGCCTGACAGGGTTGGCCGGTATCTGGTAGGTTGGGCGACCCATATGGCTCGGGTCAAGTTGAAAATACTAGATAAGAGACTTTTGGGGACTTCAGCTGCAGCCTTGATTGGCGAAAATCAGGGAATCGAGGCAACCTGGACCAAAGGAGTGGGCCGGACCAAATGTGAATGGTTTCGAGTTTTCTGGGCGAGAGCAAAAGTAATTGGTGAGCAAAACAGCTTATACCAGGCGGTATAATAGATTAGTCGATATAATAGTCAATGCAACAAGTTAATGTTTTCCTTCCAAAGGCTCATGACAGGACGTCGAAGCACATGTTCTGACCACAGTCGGGGCAGCAGTTCATAGTCACTCAATGAAAGAGCACAAGGAAGTTAAGGGGAGAAGACTACAAATGAAACTGATCGTACAAGCTTAGGGGATGAGACAGGTCGAAAATGGACAGAGTGTCGCCATGAACAACGTATAGTCTTGTGCCGCATAAGGTCGCACTCCCGTCCCAGTATTCCGTAGAGAGCCAAAATAAGCGGAAGGAAGAGAAAGTGACCCAATGATTGTCATAGAGCCGGGTGACGAAACGTGGGATCGGGGAAGGAGTATCACATGGCTCGCGAGTGACCACATCCCAAGTTAGGGAATGGCCCTGGACATCGCTTCCCGAGATAGATTTGCCATCGGATGAGAACCAAATAGCTTTGACCGCGAGACTGGATCGAAATGCCAACGGTTCACCGACCGGGTTGGCGGTCTGAGGATCCCATAGTCGGATGGTACTGTCGTCGGACCCAGATGCCAGAAGGTTTCCATCTCGTGAGAAGCAAAGGGAACGGACAGTTTGGCTATGACCGGTAAGCGTTTCACCTAGCTGGTTACCGGCATGAGGATCCCAGAGTCGAATACTACTGTCGTAGGATCCAGATGCCAAAATCTTGCTGTCCGGCGAGAAGCAGAGGGACCAGACACCGTAGCCGTAAACTCCTAGGGTGTGACCGACCTGGCTGCTAGTCTGGAGATCCCATAGTCGAATTGTGCCATCCAAGGATCCAGATACCAAAAGCTTGCCGTCAGGTTGGAAGCAGACAGAGCAGACAGTGTCTTGGTCAGGTCTAAGCGGTGCACCTATCTGGCTGCCCGTGTGAGCATCCCAGAGTCGAATCGCGCCGCCGTCGGATCCGGATGCCAGCAACTTGTTATCTGGCGAGAAGCAGAGGCAGCGAACAGTTTGGTTACCACCGGTAAGCGGTTCAGCTAGCTGGCTGCTGCTTTTGGGATCCCATAGTCGAATCGTATCATCATTGGATCCGGATGCCAGAAGCTTACCACTCGGTGAGAAGCAGACGGAGCGGACGACTTCGTGGTGACCTATGAGCGGTCCACCGATCTGGCTGCCGGTGTGAGGATCCCAGAGTCGGATTGTGTTGTCGTCGGATCCGGATGCCAGAACCTTCCCGTCCGGCGAGAAGCAGACGGAGCGGACCATGTCGTGGTGACCTGTCAGCGGTTCACCAATCTGGATGCGGGTGTGAGGATCCCACAATCGAATTGTGTTGTCTGAGGATCCGGATGCCAGAAGCTTACCGCTCGGTGAGAAGCAGACGGAGCGGACACCCCCGTGGTGACCCGCGAGGGGTTCACCCGTCTGGCTGACAGTGTGAGGATCCCAGAGTCGAATTGTGTTGTCGTCGGATCCGGATGCCAGCACCTTCCCGTCCGGCGAGAAGCAGACGGAGTGGACAATGCCGTGGTGACCTGTGAGCGGTTCACCGATCTGGGTGCCGGTGTGAGGATCCCATAGTCGAATTGTGGTGTCAGAGGAGCCAGCGGCCAGAACCTCCCCGTCCGGCGAGAAGCAAACCGAGTAGACAGTGCCGTGGTGACGTTCAAGCGGTTCACCAATCAGGTTACTGGTTTGAGGATCCCAAAGTCGAACTGTGGTATCCCAGGATCCGGAGGCCAAAAGTTTGCCGTCCGGCGAGAAGCAGACCGACCGGGCATCGCGGGGGTGACCAATAAGCGCCTCCCCCCTCTGTCTGCCAGTGTCTGGATCCAGCAAACGAATTGCTCCATCGTCACATCCTGACGCAAGGAGCGTACCATCCGGTGAAAATGCAACTGAATATGCAATACCACCCACAGACACGCTCCATAAGTCCGATGGCCATGTCAGAGGTTTGACCCCTTGGATGGTGAGGATGTTTGCATCACCACCGTAATGCTTCCATAATTCCGTCTGCGTAGGACAATGAGCGAGTGCTGAGATATAGATATGAAGCGGACTAAGAGCGATTGGTTCTGAAAATGCAATGGCAAACCGATGTACATCATTCCAGAGTCCAACCAGCAAACTCGCGCCGGATTCTTCACTGGAATAATGCTACCATTGTTGATTGGGTCAGTGTCGACCTACCGCTATTGCGACGATGCTAAAGAGGCTCACCAAAAGCCACTGATGTACCTGCTTTGCCATCAGGATCGCTTCATTAAAAGCTCCGACTAGACTCATGGCTTCAAGCCAATAAAGGACCTTCTCGTTACTAAATAACGTAAAACCCGCTTCGCCAAGAGCCAGCCCGTCCACGCCTGACTCATTCCACCGTCCACTCTCGGTCAAGTGAATAGCCCAAGAGCGACAGCAATATTGAACGCCTCTTGACAGCTCACGCTCCACGATATCTTGAACTCCAGAACTCGGTATCGACAAATCAGAAAGTCCGCAAATGTTCTTTCTCAGATGGAGATTCATTCGGCGCGTGCAGACGCCTGCGAGCCGTTGATGATTACGTGCAAGATCCACCCAATACGGCCGTTCTCCGCATCGCCTCCGGTCAACTAAAAGGTCTCGAATGGATGTATGCATCAATTGGATGGGTTCAGAGGATGACTCAGGAATCAAGAATAGAGAGTTGAGACCGGCAAGGATCTCTTCGCGGAGGAAGCTGAAAACTTCCCCTGGGTTCCTCCCCACGATCGAAGCGTCGTCGGAATGCAGAAAAGCGACGACCTCCAACGATACAGGATACGGGGCAGAAAGCAGCGTTCCAACCAAACTGAGGAGAAGATCATGCTTGGATGGACTGGGGTTCACCTTCTCAACCGCCTTCGATAGGATCTGTGTGTACAGTTCGTCCACCCCACCCCACTCCTCTGGAGCCTCCAGGATTTCGGTCAGACGGGCGCGAGGTGATCCTTCACTGATATATTTCATCACCGTGCGGGCCCATTGAAAGAGACCCTGTGACATCTGAACGAGCTTGCCAATGATGGCCGGGGAGGGCCAATCCTCTTTAATTCGACGAATCTTCCTCATCTCCGAGAAGCGATGCTGAAGGAATCGTTCAATATCACCGTCCACCTCGACGCATGCATCGAGACCTTCCGTCTGCCACTCCATTGGTTCTAAGGCATCAAGCAAAGGGGCTTCGGGACGGCTGGTAAGAAGGAATTTGACGTTGTCCGGGAACGAAGGTAACTTCTGCTCGATGAGTTTGACGAAGTCCACAGCGTAGTCAACGGATTCGCATTCGTCCAATGCGTCGACAATAATTAAAACCGGAAAGGAACCCGGGTTGACTGCGCTCAGAGGAGTGACAAACAATGTGGTAAATTGCTCGTCTAGGCGTAGGTCGGCAATGTTCTCGTTCTCCCGAACGCTCGAGAGGATGGCATTCCGCAGTTCGGGATCAACGCTCTTCCCCAATTGCCATGCAAGGGAGCATATCAACTTGTGGTCGAGCTTATTTTGGCCTCGACGAAAATGGAATATAGCGGAAGCCGCACGACGCTTCCAATTGTGAGCTACCGTGGATGCAATTGTCGATTTTCCTCGTCCTGCCATCCCACGGATCCAAAGAACTCGCTCCGAGTTCGACTCGTTCCTGATCCAGCCGTCAATACGTTGCAAGATCTCGATCCTGGTCCCAGGAAGGCAGGTTACATTCTCGATGCGGTTGCCTTGCGCACCGTATTTTCCGTCACCCAACAGGTTGAGAAGCCGACGTTGTTCCGCCTGCTCACTCCCGCTGTCTGGTATATGACAAGTCAGATGAACTCCAATGGGCCAGCTCAGGAGGGTACTTACGGAGTTCTGTGACGAGAATCGAGACGTTCAGGTTGACGAGCAGCTATTCGGATTCAGAGTAAGTCGCTTGTGGTGCCTTCTCGGAGGCCATTCTTTACCTGGAGCTCCTCCAAAGCGGCTCGAACCTGCTCCTGCAGGGTCTTTAACTTCTCAGTGTTGACCTCTGAGCTCCAAACCTTCTCCATGTTTTGCTGAGACCTGAGCTCCTCGACCTGGTCCTGCACTGAGCGAAGTTCCCTGAACTTGCTGGTCAGCAACGAAGCGGGATTTCAAGAAGCCCCAAACGCCACAAACCTCTGCAGTTCGTTCATTCCGTTTGTCGTCTGTGTTTTCTCCGACCCTTGGGGATCCTTTCTGAACCGATCGAGCACGTCCGATAGACGGCAGACGTGATCTCCCAGTCTCTCGGCCGTTTCGTCGTTACCGTCCATAGTCTTGAATGTCGCTGGTGAGTGAACGAGGATACAGCGGCGAGCGACAGACCTTCTCACCTGAACCATCTCGACTACCGTTAATCCGACTTTAGCTACTGCCCCAACGTAGGCTCCAACCACAGGAAGAGCCCCCGATGCTCCCTCGGCGATTTTGAACGCCTTGTTGACGCTGTTGAGCCATCCGTCCCGCCCTAAGGTTGCTTTTTGTTTACCGGCCTTGCTGCTAGTTAGTTGACCTATTTGCGGGACGGACTGATCCGGTGACTCATTAGACGGGATGGAGGTCGTTCCAGGGTGGCTCTTGACGTTCATGGTTAGGTTCGGCGTTGAGGCAGTCTGGGCTCCGTGATCCCCGACAGGTCCGCCGGCATTGTCACCCGCCGAACTTCCTGCTGCCCGCGAGGAAGGCTGCTCGTTTTCGGGGTACAAATTATTTAATATATCCTGGAAGACAAAGTGAGGACGACGGCATGACAGAGTCAGACGGAGAAATTTGGCTCACGCTTAGCGCCGTCCAGCTCTTAACCACGTCGTCCCGGCAGTTCCTTACGACTTCTGCACATTCATTCGGGTTGTTTTTAGATACGAATTTCTTAAGTTCCTGCCTAAATCCCTTCTTTTTTGGATCATATTTCTGCGACTCTTTCTTCAATCTCGTCTTTGCTTTTTCCAGGTGCCTACCCAGCGAGTGAGAAAGGCGGAAACGAACACAAACAAGACCAAACGGCATACTCGAGGAGCCGCTCAAGTGCCAACTTGAGTTGCTCGGGGACCTCCTCTTCCTCATTGGGAACCTTATCAAGAGCGAGTTGCGTTTCCATCGTTTCAGCGAAGGCCCGCACGTCGTTCGATGCTTCCTTCGGCCAGTTTGTATCCTGGCGTCTCATACTGATGAGCCACGAGTCAAAAGGAGGTCGGACGCGGTACGCATTACCTTGAGAATGGACAGGACTGAATTCTTTGCGCCACTCACTTTCCCGCCGAGGTTGGATGGCGGAACGGGTGCATGGCTGCCCGAAGGTGGTGCCGATCCTGGACGTACAATCCTCTGCGCCATGAGCGTTGGTAACTTTCAATCCCCGTCGATTGAGAGGAGTAATCCCTTGATGAGTGTTCCCGCGGTCGTTGATTCTGACTTGGACGGGGGGAGATATGGTGAAGAGAGGTCGCAGCTCGCAAGGCACGGTGGGAGCTCCGCCAGGCCGAAAACGCATGTCTTTGTAATCGAGACCCGTGATGAATGCCAAACGAACGCATCTGCGATTCTCGCGAGACGAAATCGCTGTGTTGCTTTTTGATGTCTTGGGAGGTGTGCATTGATTTCCAGAAGAGGTCGCATGGTCTTGGGTCGGCGGATGTCTTAGTAACTCAGAACATGTGTATACTGGGAGAACCTATTCACTACAGTTAAGAAATACGATGAAGGGAAGAAGAACACATGAAGTCATATCTGGAGTGTGGGATGGTTTGGAGCGAAATGGCATCTTGGAAGAATGAGGAGAATGCCGTCGTGTGATCGCTAGTACCTGCCGTCTTTAGCCCAGGCACGGTACAGTGATGCTCTGCTTGACTACTACGCTTCTAAATGCGGCATCTAAATGCGGCAGCTTCAGGTATCTGAACCAGGATCAGCGAGAGAAGGGAGACTGAACGATGGCGCGGCTGGAAGTTTCCCGGTGGAGGCATAAACGCGTCTCCGTACCTCTGGACGGCCGTGTCCGAGATTCGTCGAACGATGCTTGCGTTTGATGAGCCCATCAAATAATAAAGGTATTACCCTTCGTTCCTCTAGTGTTTCGGAGCCCCGCCATGTTCGACTACTGTATTCAGAGAATATCCTTTCCTTTTCCGCCAATATTGGATGAAACAATCGTCGGCCGCCCCGGTTCTGTGCTTGACGTGTTGTCCCCGTGTCCCAGTCTGGGCCACGCTTCTCGCTCTGTCCTCTCCTCGGGATAGTCGTCGCAAGCGTGGACGCCTTGCGAGTTGATTCGTGCCTTTCGGGTCGGTACGTCCTGCGTGACCTAACTCTTCCTCGCCTAAGCTACAGAAAGAGCCGAACACAAGGTACGCCAAGAGCCAGCTGACCACCATGCTTGCTCAGTTGTGAAACGCTATGTTGTGTTGTGTATCCCACGTGGGCTAGTTGATGACGTCGTGGATCTTGGCCGGAGAGGCCGGCGGGACGCAGGTCTAGAGGCGAGCTTGAGAAAGGCCTGGGACAAGGAACACAGCTTTCTCCATAGTTACTCAGTGTCGGTGGTCCAAACTATTTGAGAGAGTCGGCCCAATGCACGTCAAAGGGCGAGAACATTATTCTGGGTGCTCCAGGTTAGTCGGAGAGGCTCCGTCCGCAGAAGTGGGTAGGGGACCTGTTGGGGCGCTGATGTATCCGGCGCCCACACTCTGGTGGCTCTTTCGGCCTTTCCAAGGTTCTGTGCCCGAAAAGTAGTGAAGAAACAGGGTGTCGTAAGAGAGGAGAGAGGAGGAGAGAGGACCATAGTCGAAAGTGAAATGTGGTCACGGGGTCTCTGTTGTTGTTTGGAACCCGAGGGCCGAGGACCCCGAACACAAATCCTCCATTCCTCATAGCATGCCCGCTCCAAGGGATGCCATACACCGAAGACGGCCTTAAAACTGTTTGCGTAGGCGCCAGTTCGTTTTTAAGGTGGATGGGTCGCAGGTCTACGCATTCTTCGACAACGACGCCAACATTAAATCAGCCAGTCACAAACACCTCTCTATGCAACTGATCCCAACAAACGGACACAGCGCAAATCACCGCTGCCTTCTTCTTGCCTACGTGCGTCCCTCCAAAACGACGCCAGACAATGGGACAGTTAACGTGGACGTTACGGCTCACCACGAGTTTTCATTCCCCTTAGTAGCGAAACGCAAGCCAGGCCCACTCGCCTTCTTCACGGGGCGTATTTCCCCCTCGTGCTAGTTGAATCCGCTGCTTCTTGCCCGTTCTCACCCTGGCCCTCCCTACATAGTGATGGTGGATATCGTCATTTTATTGCACCATCCGTTCCCTTCTGGGGGTCTGGGGAACCGAGGCTATTCCCACTTCGGCTGCAGAGGACATCTATATGCCCGAATCTTGAACCTCCACCTAATGCACTTTGCGAACAAAAGTACTTCCCTCTTGGCGCTGATCACGGGACTACCCCGGTTCAGTCCATAGTGGCGACGGCCTGCACCAACTGCTCCACCCGAGGCGGGCACGGGACGCTTGTCTTCAACCAAGACCGACCGAACCACAAACCCCAGAATATAAAGTTCCTCCCTGGTGGTGAGGAAAGTAGTATGTTGTGAGGAAGAGAGAAGCTGGTGATTGGCATCCGAAGAATGTGGGCGATAGGATTGGCTTTGTTGACATGGGCAGGTCTCCCCTAATGGTTTGTAAAGAAGTCAGTAGAACCTCCAGAGTGGGAAGCTATCCTGAACTTCACCTAAGTACCCCTGTTGTTCGCTGCACTACAGCCCAAATTCCTACTCCGGCG
>WSTY01001239.1:0-10055 GCA_019633465.1 Tulasnella sp. 417
ATACGTATGTTGCCGGTTGTCCTCGCAAACTTACTCTTTCACGCAGACCAGAATCAGGGACCAATTCAAGATCCACGCCAGGTTGCATGTCCACGATTGCCTGGGCCGTCTACATGAGTTCGCTTGGTCAATTTTAAGAGCCTACAGCATATCTTTTCTAGTAATAGCTATATGTGCTGCCAAACACCTACGTCTCGTGCCCTAGATAAGTCGCTAGTGAAGGCGTGGTCGAATCGAACCCCTGAGAGAACTTCGCCCAACCGTTCTGCCTGCGTGCGGCCGAGTTCATTCAGCTGGGTGTCTAATTGGCCTTGAATTATCCCCTTGGCATTTTCAAATGTTTCGCCGTGCCGAACAATGTACACGTTGACGATCGGCATGAGTGAGCGGTGAGGGACAAGTGACCAGTGCAACGGCGTGGCCGACCGTGCCATAATCGGAGTCTCACGACCCAAGAGTCAAGCGATGGTCAGTCCTCCATTCAAACACAAATAATTATTTTCAAGTATGTGAACAGTAGTTTGTTACCCCAATATAAATTTCTCGTTACTGTAAGGGGTCTAGCTGAAATTGCCAGTGCTCCATTCCCTCGCCTTCGACGCCATCTCAACAGCGGCATGTCCCCAGTCAGCTCCGTGGTTGTGCCCCTTATTCTCTTTGCGGCCAATACCAGCTCTCTCGAGGGCCTGGTCCTCCGTAAGGGCGGTAAGGACACCGAAGATTACGGGAGTACCCGTTTCGAGTTGGATTCTCATAAGGCCATGCGAGACTGCGTCGCAGATATATTCGAAATGCATCGTAGAACCTTTGATGAGAACTCCAATTGCTATGACTGCGTCAAAAGGGCCGTTTGAGGTGGTTGCCGGGTCCTCCACTGTGGACGCTAAAAGGCCTGTAGCCCCAAGGAGATCGGCAGCGGTGGACGATGCCCCAGACTTGGAGCCTTGAATTACCCTGGGACATTTCCAGTACCAATCAAGTCAAACAACAGACTAAACACCTCTGGTCTAGTGTACTTACGTCTTGACAGCAAACGGTAGCTCGAAGCTACCTGGGACCTCGACCACGGTAATGCTTTGGTCCTGGACACCGCGTTCCTTCAAGGTATCAATAGCGCCTCTGACAAGAGCATCTATGATGATCTTGTTCCACCTAGCGTGCACGATGGCAACGCGAAGCTTTGATCCGTCGAAATTCTGGGTAGACGGCTGAATTCCTTTGACAGTTGCGTCTTCGGCCATTTTGGGGTTGAGCGAGAAAGGGGAATAGGTGGTTGAGTGATCGAGTGATTCCGGACGCGGGAATTCCGTCTACGACTCTTTTAGGATCCGGGGAATGAGAACCTCGCCGAAGCCAGTCATGATAACTGTGGCGCAGTTCATGGGAAATAGTTACATCATCAATGCACGTGATCGTCAGATTTTCCTGTTCCTTGTTCCCCGCCTCTTGACTGCTCCCCAACCACTAACCTCATGGCAACTCAAGGGAATACGGACTATGGCGAGTACATGACAGGCCGAGTACATGGCAGGCCATAGGTATCACAGTCAGACTTATATGTTGTATCGCATTGCATTCTAGATGCATACCGGGCGGTGCATGCCTTCCTTCTCGCCAAAGGTCATGCCAAGCTGGCTCAAAACTTGACCAAGGACGTGAAAGGGTTCGACCCAAAAACCAAAGGAATTGAAGTACCCCCTCTGGAGGAACTGGTCGCAAAGTGGCGGGCGGAACGTACAAGGTGTGCCTTTCAGGATACTGACAACGACGTTCTGATCCTCACTCGAATCGAACAGCCCGCGAGATGCTACAAGCAAAGCCAAACGTACGGTCAACCTGCCCACAATGCATCTCTCCATGCTGATAATCTCATTTCTAGCGCCTAGCACTGCGAAGCCGTCTGCGGGCTCGTCTTCGTCTGAATCAGACTCGGACTCCAGTTCTAGCTCGAGCTCTTCGTCGGACTCGGATGAAGCTGCCAAGTCAAGTCATACTTTAACTTCATCTCCTGAGATTAATACCAATGTGGGTATAAGAGGGACTGCATCGGCTAAGACTGAACTGGATCTGGGTCGGACGTAGGAATTGAAGCAAAGCTCCCCACCAAAAGAGACGAAGAAGCCAGCTGCAACAAAGAAACCTTCTACTCCAAGCTCCTCTTCTTCTTCCGATGCCGACTCCGATGCCGACTCCGAATCTTCTTCTTCAGACGAAAGCTCCAAAGCGCCAGCAAAACAGGCAAAGGCAAAAGCGAAAGCCAAACCGAAATCTCCAGCCTCTTCGTCTTCGTCATCTTCCAGCGAATCCGAATCCTCGGAAGACGAGAAAAAGCAGGCCAAGGCCAAAGGGGACAAAGCAACCGCACCCTCAGCCTCAACGTCGTCGAGTTCTTCAGAGTCAAGTGAAAGCGAGAGCGCCACGGAGAAACCACCGGCTGTTGCCACCAAAAAAGCGACCTCGAAATCTTCAAGCTCCTCCGACTCGAGCTCTGAGGATAGCAGCGACGATGACAAAGCATCCAAGCCGGTGAAGACTGTGAAGAAGAAGAAATCCAATTCTTCGTCTTCGTCTTCGTCTTCGTCGTCATCGTCGTCATCATCTTCATCGTCATCATCTTCATCGTCTTCCTCATCATCGTCGTCGTCTTCTGAAAGCGAAGACCAGAAAGCAGCCCCCCAAAAAGTGATAGACAAGAAGAAGTCAGGTTCTCAGGCCGAGAAAAGAGTTGAATCGGAGCAGTCGACTAAGGAGAAAAAGGTGGTCACTGCTGTAGCGAAGAAGGATGCGGACACTTCCTCGCCCGACTCTTCAAGTTCGGATTCGTCCTCTTCTGAAGAGGAAGAAGAGAAACCCGTTGCCGCCGCATCTATCAAGGCCGGCACAAAGCGCAAGACCCCTCCGTCTAGTTCTTCATCGTCGTCGTCTTCATCGTCGTCATCTTCATCATCATCGAGCGAGAGCGATAAAGATCCGGCGAAACCAAAACCAATAAAAGCATCCGATGTCAAGATGAAAAGTGCATCTTCTTCATCCGAATCCGAATCGGATTCTGACTCAACTAGCAGCAGCAGTAGCGAGAACGACGTGAAGAAACCCACCATGCCGAAACGAAAGAAAGCCAAAACGTCATCGTCTTCCGATTCAGACTCATCGTCAAGCAACAGCTCGTCCTCCGATTCGAGTTCTGTTTCAGCAAAGAAGAACGCGGACGCTCATTCCGCAAAGAAGAGAAAGGTCGAGAAGGCTGGAAGCACTGTAGCTGTCAGCGTTCCATCGCCCACCCCCGCGTCTGCTTCGGTCACCCCGCAGCCCTCAGGAAACCTGAATAAGAATGGCAAGGCGAAGGGCACAGGCAATGCACCGTTCCGACGAGTGAGAGCCGAGGATGTGCAATTCGCGCATCATTCACTGAAGGACAATCGATTTGTCTCCAAGGTCTGTTCTCTACCCGAATTTCGTGCTCGCTTCGACTAATTTGTACTTCCGGGCATTGTTTAGGGTGGAACGACGGGTGATTATGGCGAAAAGGCGCACCAAGACCTCATCGTCACCAAAGGAGCAGGCTTCCGGAAGGAGAAGAACAAGAAGAAGAGAGGAAGTTATCGTGGTGGTGAAATCACTGTACGTCTAATTCGAAACCGTCAACGTGCGATCCTCAATGACACCCCTTCATTATAGCTCCAAAGCCACAGCATTAAATTCACTTAACGGATCCCACGGACAGCATTGACGGAGCACTTGGACGTACTGTACCTCCATTTTTATATGTGGACCTTGTGTGAAATAGATATCGTATGGGAGTTTCGCGTGGATTTGGATATACATTCGACTTGTGCGAGTAATATACCGACGAACAAGGGTATATTGAGTCCAGATACACGCAAAACATCAGAAGCCAAATTCCAGTCCAGTATAATTATGTCCATTATATCTGAAAAATGGGCTCGACGTTAGCCGTGTCGGGTCTATCTGTAATTTTCCCGACAAACTCACTCTAATCTGATATGTCCCAGAAGCTTTGGTGAGATATCGAACCCACTTGACGCTATGGTAATTAGATTTCTCAAACACCTTGAGGTACCGAACGCTCAGACCGGATGCGGTGAGCATGAGAACTTGGAAGTCGACATCAATCGGTGGCCGCGCCCATGGTTTCTGGTTTGTCGTCGATGTTAGGTCCGCAACGGCGGTGAGCGTGGCTTCGGTTCCACCCTGCATCCTTGGAATCCTGGAAAGGAAGGTGAGATGGCGTTGACCCACAGTAGTCGCAGGTAATCCTTACTTCCACAAAAGAACATTCTCCGACGGTGTATACTTTGCCTTTCCGTGTTGGTATTTCGCATCAACTTTCGTCGCGTTGAGAGGGGTTGGTATCCGGAGCGCAATTTCAGTCGCATACAACTTGGAACTGAAATTTGTTCGAACTGTAACGTTGTATTCGACCTTTGTTCTTCCGTGTTCCACGACTGTAGGCATAACCTTTAAAGGCAAGTTGACATCTCGCGTGCATCGATATCTAGCGAACGATGCGAGTCAGATGCTTTAATTTCCTCTGTCTGCGGAGAGTACTCGAGGCACGCACTTCATGAGTTCGAACTCGCCGTCCGGCGGGATGAACGTGATGCTTCGGTCCGCGTCGAATTTCCCCAGTCTGACACATTGATGGAATTGGCAGTCGTCCAATTCGACGGCATCGTCATCGCCGGTGGGTTCCCGGTCTGATTTATTGAGGAGCAGTTTGTCGTTCAAACCGAACTTGCATTCCGGTGTTCCCGATAGGTAGGCCCGCATCATGATGTGACCATCTACATCAGCTCGCAACACGCTGCCTTGAGACGATCGGAACGTCAGTGAATGCCGTACCCTGGGCCACTTTCGATCATACCTTTTGCGCTCATCAGCAGGTTCACGCTCTCGACGACGTCGACGAACGCCTCGTTCTTCTTGTATCGAATGTCATTCCGTCTCCAAGACGTGGACCCAGTGGCTTGAGATGTAATCTTAGTCGATTCTTCTCGCTGTGGTGACAAGTAATGAGTCGTCCAAAACCCTCAACACGGCATGGAACATTGAACGCACTACTGCAGCCTCCGATTTCACGCTCTCTGTCGTGATGTACATCTTCAATGTGTCGATCTCACTGTTTTGAGGGAAACCAAAGTCCAGGATTTCTGGAAAGTGCGCGATTGTCAATGACCGCAAACAATTTCAGTCGTGCTGTACCTCCAGCGCACCGTCTATCAGCTCGTAGATTAGCACAAAGTTGTTTTTTACTGATTCTTCGTCCACTTTGCTGAAGTAAGACCTGGCTATGGAGATGAATTTGTAGAGGAATTCGAAGACCAGGGCGGCATTGGCGTTATTTCTGGTGAGAGTGTAACACAGTTAAACGAGGCTGCAAAAGTATTTGGCAGTTTGCTGTACCACTTACTTGGTGACTGCCATAACGTAGACATTGTTGACCCGGACGTGGAAGAAACTTGTCGAACCTAGGGTGATAATGGGTGACCGGACATCGCTGTTTGAGACGACCTGGATTCGGAATACATCCGCTATGGACCGCCTTTTATGGGGAGATATGTGAGCTTGCAGAAGCCTGCGAAGGAGATAAGATATGCATACTTGAGGTCTGGTCGGAATAACCGAGAAATGAGGACCTAGGGGCTCCGTCAGCGCGTCGATTCCTCCGTCCACGCGATAGCGAGTTTTCCGCACCTCTCCCTTTTGATTGAAGATGAAGAAAGCCTGCAGATGAGATGGAAGTTGTCTCCGTCAGTGGCAGCTTTGACTCCCGAGCGAGAAGGCCTTACAGAGATCATTGCCGGTCGTCGAACGAACGCAGCTCAGGCGTCTTTGAAATGCTAACGTAAGCAAGCACTAGAAGCCTTTCTTCCTTGCAGGGTCTGTTTCATCACACTCGGGACGTGCAGATCGCTTTAATACTCAAGTCTACAGATGCTCTACGTGCAGTACAGGGCATATGGGTATGAGCGAGAGAGACCATTACAATGCAGTAAACTTCAGAAGCGGGGCACCCGCGAATCCTCCGCAAACTCTCCAGTCAAGGGCCTTTACGGCGACTCGCCGCGACGAAGGCGTAGAACGTGAAGAAATTCTCCGCCTGCACGCCGCTTCAAGATAACCTATTCTCGAGCATCAGCGATACAGGACCGGATGGGATCAGAATGGTATTTTCACCTCGCCCTCAAGACCCTGAGTGTCTCTCATCCGTGCACATATGCCCTCTGGATCGTTCTGCTTCACGGCGACAAGGTAGAAAACCCCATTCGGGGAAAGCATTCCCTATCCAATTGTTAGTTGGAATCATTCACGAACGAAGGGGGTATGCGCTCACTCCGACGTTCTTCAATAACTGGTCAGTGATGGCCATACCGTCCATTCCTCCAGCCCATGCACCAGCAATGTCTTGGGCATCCTGAGCTATGGATGCTTCGTCTTCGAGTGTCGGGACATATGGCGGATTGAAAACCAATACGTCTACCTGATGCTTCACCCTTCGTTCGAGACCCCCACAGAGTGAAGTCACTATTGCCGACGTTGAAACCTTCGGGTCATTGAGCCGCGCTATATATCTGCAAGACAGCCAACACACCTTATTCTGCAGACCAGTTCGCACCGTTGCTTGGGCTGCTCGAATATTGATGTCTGTTCCCAGGTACACTGGCCAAAGCTTCAACCCGCGTTCTTGGGGTCCGAAGGCGCCATTTACTCACAAGCGGTAGTGCTTCCCAGAACAGCTGCCAGGAAAGACAAGACACAGCCAGACCCAGACCTATGAGTCAAAGTATGAGTCATCCAAGCGTATGAGTAAGTCACGGTCGGGACGTACCCGATCTCGAGACAGAGTCGTGGATTCAGCGACTTGAGATAATCTGCATCCTGCTCGAGTGCATCGAGCAAAATAAAAGTATCCTCTGCGATTCCAGGCTCGCAGTAAGCTACACCGTCGCGGATGACTCCCCTCTCCGGGATTCAGCTGACCTGCTGGTTCGTAGACATGTTTGTAATCCTCTTTGGTCAGGTGGGAGAGGTCGGGGGTGGGGATCATGGTGGCTAGGTCTGAGGTGGAAAGCAAACATGACCCTGGCCAGTCAAGAGTGGAAAGCTCACGGCCCAACCTCGACTTGGTTCTCTCCTCGCACCAACTCACCCACCCCCAGACGCTGCGCAATCGCGCTGACGACTTGGACCCCTGTTAACGTGCTACGCGACCTTATAATACGACTATCCTGGTTCCACCACTCTGGCTAATCGTTGTATTCGCGTTTTCTTCGGGTCCAAGGGCAAGGCTCACCATTCGACTAATTCCATCCGTATTCGTCTTGGTCCGAGGGAGATACTGAGGCTCTGACATACGCTACAACATAACATCTCTTAACCTGTCGTACTACTTGCATTCATGTTTTGGAAGTGAGCGCTCGTGTGATCGTGTGGGACTGCGGGGAGCGTTTCCTGGCTGACGCTCTGCGCCCGATTCCAGATTCGGCTTCCAGCAGGCCTCAGCGATCGACACTCTTCTCGACAGAGACGATGTCTCCCTCGAAGCCGTACTTGATGAAGATGATCTTCTTCAAGAATGCAAAGCCCAGAATACAAAGTTGATCCAGTTCCTGCAACGGGTTGACGTCTTGAAGCGGCTTTTGGGCTATGTCTCTGGACAGATTGAAGGTGAAGAGCGCGGCCGCTTCAAGTGAGTTCTCTTACAACCTAGTACGTTTCGGTGCATCTGAACCGTGCTTAGGTATCCCTACATCGCCACCGAAGTATTATGCAGCGAAATATGGTCGATAGTGGAGACTTGCACCTCCAGATCGTCCGAACTCCTTCTGCCATTCTGGGACTCGATTCTGGACACGCCGCCCGGGGATATGATGGGCAAAATCAATATCGCTACCCATTTCGTTAAGATTAATGCTATTTTCTTATCGAAGAAACCCGACGAGGTTAGTGCCGCTTCCTCGGGCGATGTCGTGACCTCACCCTACTCGGTTTTCCAGATGTTAGAATTTATTCAATCTGTGCCAAACGTTATCGACAGACTCTTAAGCCATATTCAATCACCACCATTTGTCGAGTTGATATTCCGGATAGTACAACTCGACGAGCAACCCGGCAACCTGGGTGTGATTCCGGTCGGTGCCCCTATTTTGGTCTGGCATCACCCTATTCTGACGCATTGCGTTCATAGTGGCTGTCATCCCAAGGGTTAATTCCAAAGCTAATAGATCTTCTGTCGCCGACACAGAAACCTGACATCCACTTGGTTGCTGCCGATTTCCTCAAAGGGATCATCGCTCTGTCGTCACCGTCTCCGAGCAGCTTCCCCGTCAACCCTACCACTATGAGTATAAGCGGCGAGCCTGCTGCCCCATTACCCATATCCAACAAGCTTGCCAGGGAACTGGCGAGGAAGGATGCCATTATCAAGCTGGTAGATTACGCCTTAGCACCTTTGGAGAAAGTCCCTACCAGCGCAGGTTCAACCGAAGAAGCCAAGGAAACTGACGTACCGGCAATGGAGAACGCTGTATCGTCACTTGTGTGCATCATTCCGGTTTTCATCGAACTTATACGCAAGAACAATTCCGATTTCTTCGAGCCCTACCTCTTCCATACCCTTCGAAACCGACTCATTCAGATACGGCAGCAGCAGCAATACTCTCGCGAGGATATCACGGAAGAGCAAAGTCGAGAAGAGCTGGAAAATGCAATGAAGGAGATCGCGGAGCATGTGGGCTTGGTACATTTGGGCGAGCTTATAAGTACTATCGGAAGTCGGCTGGAAGACTTCCAAAAGCTGCTCAAAGCTCCTAGAACCTCGGTGAGTGTTCGCTCCATTGGCCGAGCCATGAGACAGGACTAACGTTCGCCGGTAGATTGTGCCCATGCCAACATCCACAGGCCAAGTTGTTCCTCTGACATTCGAGCGGTTCCGGATATGCGAGCTCTACGCTGAAGTCTTGCATTGCTCGAACATGGCCCTACTCAACCGCCAACCGGGATCTGGACCTAAGTACGATGGTGAAGGTCGCCTCGTTGGCGGATTGACTGCCTTGGAGGAGCTGGCCAAAGTTGCAACGGGAGCGCAGGATAGTCCATTACAGCCTGACGATGACGAAGATCCGGCCTTTGCTCTTAGTGAACGAACCGAACTTCCGGCGTCTTCGAGACACTCGATCTCTTCGGACGGAAGCTCCACCGATGGGCTTAGCAGCGATGCTTTGGAAGATGTCCTGGAAGAAGTCCACTTCGATGATGATGACCTATCAAGTAATTCCTCGAAAAAGGCGACCCCATCTACTTCCCCACCGTCTGCTTCAAATATCGGCAACAGCAACTCGACATCCACTGCGATCGATGCACCACTGTCAGAGCTCTCTTTACATGATGGGACCCCCCGCTCTTCGCATACAAGGCAAATATCGTCGCCTGCGTCGGGAAAGACTGTCAGTAAACAGGAGAAGGAGAAGAAGAGGGAATCATTAGCCCCAGAAGGCCCGCCCCGGTGTGGGGATGCTCTTAAACAGCGTTTCCTTGACTTGGGCATTGTGTCTACGCTTCTCGTGCGTATCTAACAGTTCGATGGTAAAGCTTCGACTGAATGTTACTCTAGGACCTCTTCTTTGACTTTCCGCTGAATAACTTCCTCCACAACGTCGTCTACGACCTGCTCCACCAAGTGCTGACGGGGAGGGTGGAGAAGGGCCTCAATCGGGAACTCGTCGTCTCCTTGTTCCGCGACTCGCGAATACTAGAACGCATCATCGAAGGGCAACGGAAGAACGACGAAGCATGCTCAAAGCCGAAAGGCAGTCGTATCGGCTACATGGGTCATCTTACACTCATCTCTGAAGATATCGTCAGCGCGTTCGACCATTATCCGACCGACGTGATCGACATTCTCTCAGCATATGCTCCGAGACCGGAGTGGGACCAGTATGTGAGCGGCAAATACAAAGAAACTAAAGACAAGGATACAAGCCAGTTGGGTGGAGGGAAACCGGTGGTCGGGCTTGGGCTCGCCGGATTCTCAA
>WSTY01001240.1:0-11438 GCA_019633465.1 Tulasnella sp. 417
ATTGGGTCTTTTAGTTCGTTGGTGCTTCCGGAGGCCCTTGGTTGTGTTACGGACTTCCTGCTGTATTATTTGTTCCCCTATCTAATGTTATGATGCCCGAGAGGATAAAACCCGGCCAAGAATTTCAGAAGTGTGTCTGAGTGTGTTCACCGTTGATTTCACTGTTGAAAGAACCCCGCGGTGTGAGAACCAATCTGGTCCTCCCAATCACATCCTCGCGGGACCGAGCACCTCTACGCTAACTCCTTCCAAGATGGACTTTGCCTCGCAATTTAACCAGCTCTTGGGCATTGAGCCCGTGCAGCATGCCAGTGCTGAAGACCTACTGAAAGAAATCGAAACTTGGGAGTGGGAAAGGTTAGCAGCAGTAACTGCGTCGAATTGGAGGGCTCTGACTCCAGTAATTGCAGACAGGATTTCGGTCGCAGTGCGTGTAACCGCTCGAAAAAGCCATGATCGTAAACCCTAAGGTGTATTTTATTTAAGATCTCAAAACCCTTGATGCATATACGCCGATTGAGATTGTGGATGAATCGCCGACGCTGAACGCCTTTAGGTTAGCGGGGATGGATATCGCAGGCCCTTCGAGCAGCACAGGACCCGCATCGCAGACCGTCCAAAAGCTCCGAGCGTATGTATCTACTAAGCATTTCCGGTCTTTTTCCTTCCTCTGATGCGTGTTTCTTCATTACCCCAGGAAAGAAAACCTGAAACCCCTGCTTTCGACGCTCGCCACGATCCTTCTCTCGAACAAGTCGGATGACGCTATAACTGAGGAACTGTTGGAGCTTTTAGGATTTGAGGAGATGGACTTGATGTCTGACGTCCTTCGGGATCGTAAGGCGGTTGGCCAAGAGGCAAGAGTCGTGGTACCACCGAGATGAATTGACGGTCGTTCCTGAAAGTAACTTCACGTTACAGCTTTCCGGGAACAGTGCAGCTCCAAAGTCGGATTCTCTCTCGCAAGATGCCGATGCATTACTGGAACGCGGATTTGGTGGTGGGAAACGCGGTAAAAAGGGCAGACACAAGCACGGCAATCACGGTACGTGTTTCGTGATCAGTCGATATTTTTCGACAGACAGACGGGGAGGCTGACTTTGGTCGTAGAAAAAGATGACGGTAAAATTTCCCTTAGCGCTGCAGATGCTAAGCAGCGGTTGCAGGACCAGCTAGCTGCGAACGCTGCGAGACCGCTCTTCTCTGGAACTGCGGTGGGGAGATTCGAACTCGTTGCGCCCGCTGCACGTTCTAACATTCTCTTCTTCTCTCACGGCAGGGACCCGAAGCTGAAGTTTATCCTCACGTTTATACCTCTTCGGTTACCCAGAGCGTTACGTCGTCTTTTGGCACCAAGTTCATCCTCCCCCTTGGCACAACGCGACATGTCGACGAACTCTGCGAAGAAGTCATTGTACCCCCATCCAGGCCCATTCCTCCAAAGATCGACGAAAGGTTGATTCCCGTTGCGGAACTTGATCCTTTGCCACGGAGCTCCTTCCCTGTAAGTCGGAGTCTAACCAATACCCAGAATTTTGACTGACCTTCAGCCGGCCAGGGATATACAACGCTTAACCGTATGCAATCCATAATCTATCCAACTGTATATAAGACGAACGAGAACCTTTTGATTTGCGGTGGGTTAACATCCCTGCCTCTCTAAACTAGTTCCTAACAACAAATGGCCTCGTACAGCACCAACGGGGGCGGTAAGAAATTAAATAAACCCATTAGTGGTCACTGCGGACCGGTTCTCAACCATTGATTAGGGTAAAACGGATGTAGCAATGCTCAGCATCCTACGCGTCTTAGATCAGCATCGAACGCATCCCGAAGGCAACGTTACGAACCTGGGGTCAACTATCAATCGAGATGAATTTAAGATTATTTACGTGTGGGTTGGCCTTTTTTGCTAACGAGGAAGTGCACATTTATATCGAATGTTCTAAAGGGCTCCGATGAAGGCTTTGGCTTCGGAAATTGTTCGGAAGCTTGGACGAAGACTGGCTTGGCTATCGATCCAGGTCCGCGAATTGACTGGTAAATAGACCATTAGCGTTTGGTTGAAACTTTTCATGAGCCTGACGTCTGAATGCAGGTGACATGCAGATGACCCGAGCAGAGATAGCTGAAACCCAAATCATCGTCACTACTCCAGAAAAGTGGGATGTTGTAACGAGAAAGCCAACAGGAGAGGGTGAACTGGCTTCGGTGGGTTGTCGCTGCATAATATCAAAGCCTCGCACACACCTGACGGGTACCCCTTCAAGAAAGTGAAATTGCTCATCATCGATGAGGTCCACCTCCTGAACGAAGAGCGAGGTGCCGTAATTGAAACCATTGTGGCCAGAACACTGCGTCAGGTGCTGAAGACTCTCTGGCGCGTATTGCACATTGTCTAACTTTTTCGGGTGATTCAAGGTCGAGTCAACTCAATCTGTCATTCGAATTGTGGGCTTGTCGGCAACCTTGCCGAATTACATCGACGTCGCGGACTTCCTTCAGTGAGTCTCCCTTGCTACTCCCGAGACTCCCTATGTTTAATTACATTTTGTAGCGTAAACCGGTACACCGGCTTGTTCTATTTCGACCAATCTTTCCGACCAGTCCCTTTGGAACAGCACTTCCTTGGAGTGAGAGGAAAGACCAACAGTCCTCAGCAGAGAAAGAATCTCGACCGAATAGTCTACGAAAAGGTGCTGGAACTGGTCCGAGAGGGTCATCAAGTCATGGTATTCGTCCATGCTCGGAAGGAGACCGTGAAGTCCGCGATGGCCTTGAGCGAAACCATTCTCCTGGAGGGGGTCGCCGAAGACTTCGATCCTACGGGGCATCCGCAATGGCAAACGTTTAGACGGGATATTTCTACCTCTCGGAACAGAGAGATGAAAGAGCTGTTCGACCAAGGCTTCGGCATTCATCACGCGGGGATGCTAAGGGCCGATCGAAACATGATGGAACGGATGTTTGAAGCTCGAGCAATCAAGGTTGGAATGGAATGTTGAGTGTTTAATAGCTCACGCTCAAGTTCTTTCTAAAGGTTCTCTTCTGCACTGCCACCCTTGCTTGGGGAGTAAACTTGCCGGCCCATGCAGGTGCGGTCCGACGCAAATTCACGTTTCTTTATATCTTACCGGTATTCAGTTCTCATCAAGGGTACTGATATTTATGACAGCGGGAGAGGCCAGTTTGTGGATCTCTCTGTCCTCGATGTGCTGCAAATATTCGGACGAGCGGGACGGCCTGGTATGGAAAGTAGTGGAGTGGGGTACATCTGCACACCCGACGAAAAGCTAGACCACTACTTGGATGCAGTTACTTCACAGGTGTGGGAATATTTCAGTTTTCTTTTCCCCCGCTGACACTGACACCGGTGCTAGCACCCTATCGAGTCGAAGTACGCCGCCCCCGGATGTCGTTTCTGGCTGTGTCCTGACGACCTCTGTCTGGCAGATTCATCCATGGCATGACCGACTCATTGGTGAGCTCAAAACAAACGAGTTTTTTCTACCCACTCATCATGACGACTCTACCAGAATGCAGAGATCTCTCTAGGAACGGTTTCGACAATCAGCGAAGGTGTTGCATGGCTTGGCTACACCTACTTGTTTGTTAGAATGCGAAAGAACCCTCTTGTCTACGGTACGCAGGGCAGCCAGTTAGTAACTTACGTACTTACCTCTCGCCTAGGTATTTCCCGCGACCAGCTTCTGGACGACCCACAGCTCCGAACTCGCAGGGACGAGGAAATCACCCGCGAGGCGAAGCGTCTCGCTACCGCTGGTATGATCCAGTTTGATCCAAGCAGTGGCCAACTAACTGCCAACGAGCTTGGAAACATTGCTGCGAAGTACTATATTCGCCACACAAGCATTGAGATCTTCAACCAAGAATTCCGACCAAATATGGTAGAGGCGGACGTCTTGGTTCTGCTCAGCAAAAGCACAGAAGTAAGATAGTAAGATGTCCCTGCGATATTGACCTGATCCCTACCCAAATCGCAGTTTGATCAAATCCAAGTCAGGGAGAACGAAATAGACGAGCTTAAGGTACTGGAAAGTATGGCTGTTTGCCAAGTTCGAGCCGACCCTGTAGGTTTGCGAGGGGAACTCTAAGAATCTTTGACCGACGCTTTCTGCAGGACCGGGTCATCAAGGTCAAAGCATCTGGGCCACCGGGAGATGACGATGACGATGAACGGGGAAAGAAGACGCTGATGTACTCAAGTCAAAACAAAGTCAATATCTTGCTTCAAGCATACATCTCTGGAGCTTTTGTGGAAGATTTTGCCCTCGTGTCGGACACCGCCTATGTCGCTCAGGTGAGTGCCGTCCATCGCGTTTTGGGCATGAATGATCGACCTCTGCCCTCTCCAGAATGCTGGCCGGATTATTCGAGCACTTCTAGAGATTGCACTCAGCCAAAAATGGGCGAAAACAACCGCAGTTCTCATGGCTATGAGCAAGGCTATCGAGAAACGAATGTGGCCTTACGAACATCCTCTCAAGCAGTCTGGGCTCGGTCGTGACCTGTTGTACGGTTTGCAACAGTGGGCAGACGAGCTCTCTGTCCATGATTTGGCCGCACAATCAGCCGCCGAACTGGGGAAGCTTGTGCATCTCAATGAAAAGCACGGACAAGCTCTCCTGCGTGCGGCTCGAGAGTTTCCAACCGCCGCTATCAGTTGCAAACTTCGGCCAGAAACACCCGATCTACTCAAGATGTCGATCACCGTAGAGCCAGCTTTCAAATGGTCCGAAAGGACCCATGGCTCGGTCGAAAGGATCTGGGTTTGGGCGGAGGATGCGGAAGGCGTCTACATACTTCAGTGGGCCCAGTTGGCGTTCCGACAAACAACCAAGGTCATTAAGACCGATTTTGTCGTGCCTGTTAGAGCGTCGTCACTCCCCTCTCACTATACTATCCGGTTCATCTCAGACAGGTGGATAGGGGCGGAAGAAGAGATCTCCATCCCTCTTACATCGGTCAAAATGCCGAAACCGTTCTCCAACCATTCCCCTCTGTTAAACATTCCTTTACTCGAGGTTCCGGTTTTTCAGAACCCTGCATTAATACAAGCATATGAGCGCCGGATGTCAAGACTGAACACTCTTCAATCCCAGTGTTTCTTCACGCTCTACAACACCGCACAGAACGCTCTCATTACTGCCCCATCTGCAAGTGGAAAAAGTGTATTGGGTCAATTTGCCGTTTGGTGAGTCTCAAAAACGGTATTCCATCGGACGAGTCTGTTTCTGAATCATTCGTCTCTAGGAAGGCCACTGTCTCTGGAAGTGGTCGACTTGCCATGGTCGTTACCTCCCGCAAGAGCTCAATGCACGACATCTCAGTAACCCTACGCGCTCTGCGAGTGAACGAGGCAAATATAGAGACGTGCACAACTGTCGATGACCTGAGCAAAACTATCCGAGCTTCATCCATCAGAATTACGACTGCTGCGTGCCTCCTCGCGCTTCTGACGGGATCCGTCTCAGCTTCGTTCCTCAGCAAACTCTCGCTAGTTCTCTGCGAAAACCTTACGGAGATGGACGACGAATATGAACTAGCAATCTCGCTGCTGAGATGCTTTGGACAAACCTACCCCATCCGGTTTATCGGTTTATCGTCTTCCCTGGACAATCCGCTGGATCTAGGGGACTGGCTTGGCGTTCCTGAAGCCGCCCTGTTTGCCTTTCAGTCTTCGGACCGCGAGCAAATCATTACGACGAAAACCTACACCTCCAGCATTCCACATTCTGCCGCATTCTTCAGAACAAATGCCAGAACTGTGTACTCAGCCATTCGGGCTATGCCCAACGACCAGGCAATCGTATTCGTACCATCTCGGTCTATCTGTATCCCACTCGCAAAAGATATCACAACTCTTTGCGCGACGGACTTCGCTACAAGGGGTTTATTGAAGGAGGACGCCGACCAGGAGAAGGTGGAATCCGCTTTAGCGCGCCTAGGGGATCCTTCATTGTTCGAACCAATCCGTCATGGCATAGGCATCTACCACCGCGGGGTTGCCCAAGGCGACCAAAGGATCGTCTTGGAGCTCTTTTCGGAGGGAATCCTACGCGTTATCATTATGCCGCACGAACAATGTTGGACCACTCCACTTAGGGTTGGCCTCGTTGTCACCCTAGGGACCCAGTATCTTCGCTTCGAACCGGACGGAGATCGCCAGTTGGTAAATTACAGCGTTAACGAGGTCCTCAGAATGCAAAGCCTAGCGGTTCGACACGTGGGCATTGGAAGGTACCTGCTGATATGTCACTCAGAGGAGAAAGATACGTTCCAAAGATTTTTGAATCAAGGTCTACCATTGGAGTCAAGATTGATGGAGTCGGACGCTTTCAAGCGATGGGTTGAAGAAGGTGTGCAAAAGGGGAAGTTCAAGTCCAGCCAAGATGTAGTCGACGTCCTCTCGTTCACATTCCTGGCGCGTCGGGTGAAGAGTAACCCCACGTACTATGATGCCGGGTCGGAGCAGGTTGATGAAGTACTTTCGCGATTCGTAGATCGCATTTGGCCTGTAGATGGTCTTGTGGGGGAGGCGGAACTAGCTCCAGCAGAGGGTGGCGACCCAGGACCTGTAATCTAAGGCGGGAGTATCGAATCCTTGCATTGTAGCGATAGATAATATTAAAGCTTCCAGAGACGTTCCACTTCTCGTTTTAGAAGCTCAGCGTCTTCGTAGAACCCAAACCCGTTATGTGCTCTTCAGCTAATCGACTTTGTTCGGAACATAACTGGAACCCGATTTCTTGAACGCTCGCTTGCGAGCCAGGATTTCCGAAGGGCAAGGACGGCGCCCTCGAGGCTGTTCAAAAGCGAAATCGTTCTCTCCAACCCCAAGCTGGCTGTCGAGACCCCGGGTGCAGTAGTTTATTATGCGACGTGCTTGAGTATTGTTAGCTATATATATGAATATTGGCATTTCGGGCGCGTGCCTGATTGGCTACCCCGCAATGACCGAGATAGGCTAAATGCCCTCCTTCGCGCGAGTGCCAAACATTTCTCTGACTTATATTTGTATATCAAAATAGCCAGATGTTTACCTATTCTGTTTTCAATACTATTTCCGTCGGTATGTATGGGGCGCTAGCGTGTTGGGTTGATCATAGGGTAAGGTTAACGCCCACCCGATTCCGCGCACGCTGCTTGTGCGGTTGCTTTGGTATTCAATTTCGAGCACCCCCATAACGGACTGACTCCTTGAAGGGTGGCCGTTCCCCTCCATCTTCGTTTTACCGTGTATAGCAGCGAGCGGGTTGGTTAGGCCAGTTCAAACTCGAAGCAAACCTTACCCAACCGCGGCCAGATAAGTTGGGTTTTGTGGTGAGGTCGTGCAATAGGCGGAGGGTGTCGGATGGACGGTCCAAGTTTCTGCGCTGGGACCTGTCCCTCGCGGCGGTGGTTCGGCGGAGGGGTTCACACGGCGGTGAGGTCAACGGACAAGAATCAGAGCTCGCGAGGTCTCAGGAAGCGGCAAGAAACTAAGGCGGGATGTGTGCAGGGAGGAGAACAAACCACCACACGGTCATAACCAGCATGACCGTTGGTAGAAGGTAGAGTGTCTCCACTGGGCATAAAGCTAGGCCTAAAATACTCCAGAAGAAACAAGCCAAAAGGGTAATCGACCTATTTTAAAGGTGGTGAATCACTCAACCTCGGTCATATCCTTTACTATATGGGTGATTTGACGGATACCCAGTGGGTAACGTAATCTCCGAGTCAGTGCACTATGTCCCTAGGGAATTCAAAGGCCAAGCATTGGTTCATCTAGCTAAGAAAAAAAGAAAAGGTCCAATTTGTATGGTGGTTGAATCGCGCTGCACGAGCTCCATCGGCCAGTTCGTGGCTTGCATTACGACGACCAAATACCCAGTGGAACGAACCCGCCATGCTTGCTGAACGCTGGGCATGACGTGGCTACATATCAAAAACACAAAATCTTTGTCTGCTCATTTGTATTACGATGTGCGCACGAGTCCCAAAGGAGAAAATTGTACAAAATCGCAGTAGTGAATTGGAATCCAAGAATGTCACCATAGCTATCAATAAAAGAGGAAGGAAGCAAAGCAAATAGACAACATCTACATATATATCCTGTACAATCTGTCGAAGAATTTAGGAAAGGATAAGGGGTTGAAGGGAGAGCAAGGAGGAATCGAAAGCAACTGTCGCCTAAGAGGTTCTTTCATCCATTTCTACTGCTACTCCGCCCCAAGTCGGTCGATTTCGAAGTAGTGACGCTTGGAACTCTGGAGGAAGAGCCGTAGCAGATAGAAAATATGAGATTTTTCGGGCAAACGCCCAAAAATATCTCAGCTACAACATCTGAGCTTTGGGTGACGGAACATACTGAAAAAAGGGAGGGGTTACAGGCAAGGAGCATCCGGATGAAAATATAGGTCTAAGTGTAGACCCGATGCTGCTCCCGGAGCAAATTACCAATACTTGATACGGAATCAAGAAACAAAGTGAACCAAAGAGGAATTTCGGTCGCTACTTTCACATTATCCACGGAAGTTGAGGAGTAGGTGCAGTGTCGACTTGTGCTGGATATTATAATCTGACAGGCTCCGAGGTTCCTCCAACTGTCGACCAGCAAAAAATATACGCATTGCCTCGAGTGGTAAACCGGCTTTATCTTGGATCGTTTGCTTTAGGCTGCCAATGGTGTCTGAGGGACGTCTTCCAGTCAGCTCAATCGTCTTCCCAGCCAATGTCTTGACGAATATTGTCATGACGTCTGACTCGTTAGATGATCTAGCCAGTGAGAAGTTAGTAATATATATATATGACAGAGTCGTCTTACAGTTTCCGTCCTGGTATTTCCGTTTGGCCAATCGCTCTGGGTGGTTCGGCCGCCATGGGAGCATCGGGAATAATCGACAATGGTTGGCGAGGGTCAGGGCTGGGATCGAACCCGTCATCAATGATGTCGACTCTAAAGCCATCGGTGCCAACGGAGGCCACACCCCAAGCATCTGGGCTGATTTCAACAAGTCCATGATTGGGATAATCAGTGAGGGCGGCAGAGAACGTGATGCAGTTCGAAGATATTGCTTTCAAAGAAGTGAATGTAGTTTTTGCCGTGCGTACAGCCACCTGAAGTTTGATCCAATGAAGGAAGTCAGGCTACCGGCCGGCCGGATCAAGACGAGTACAGAAACACCCGAACCTCGTGTGTCGGTGGGCGGAGGACCAGTACTTTCCTATCATTGTACTCGAATACGACGAGCCTAGAAGGTTTGAGGGGACTATTGCAGGACATAAACAGGCGATGTATGTCAAAGAAGAGGCGTGTTGTGGTCAAATCACGTCAGTCCAAATTGAAAGATCGAACCGCGAGACGGTGAATCCTCCAATTGGGATAATATAAGCTCCACGCGTTACAAATGAGGTCAATGTTCATTCTTTCACAGGTCGATTTTCGCTGAGGATTGCGGCACCCGCTCTCCACTAGCACTGAACCTAATTCACCTCTACGATCTGTTCGAAACCTCGGTTCAAGCTGCCTTGCTGAGTAAGTTAGGCCTGATGCACCTACAACCCAAATAAACAAATAGTGTCAAACACGAAGACAATTATTGCGTCGACGGCAGGGCAGGGCCGCAAGGGATGCAAGACTTGCAACGTCGCTTGATAAGCGACAGGAGGGTTGCTTACTGTTCAGATGGGTACTTTCCGTTCTCGCAGTGGCGTCACTTCAGTGATAAACGACTCTCTGTTCTAGAATGGCCTAGTACTACTTTGGGAACATATACCACGGAGATTCTCTAGATACTTAGAGAGATGGTGCTGGGGCGAAAGCCTCGCGTTCGCCGGCTGTTGCCGCCGAGACGCTCGTCTTTCTCTGGGGACGAGGTCATCATGTCGTGTTCCGGGACTAAAGGCTAAGGAAATCCAGACCTATTGCCATCCACCCAAATCCTGCTCGACCGCACTGTCAGTGGGCATGACGGCGGGAACTGTTGCACCAATCCTCCTGCCCTACCTTGGTACTACGGCCGTGATGATGTCTAGCCTAGAACCCAAGCATGAAACTCTGCTGCCCAGCATTCCGAGGCGGACAAGTACACGGAGGCCAAAGCACGTGCACATTACTATTCGAATATACAACACCGGTTGTCTTTGCATAGTGTCATCCTACCTGGGTGTTCTCCGGGACTCAAGAGGGTGTACATGTGCAGTGGACCGCTGCCTGCTCTTCGGTTTCTCTAACGTCGCTACTCTGCATAAATCATGTTTCTGTACTATATAAATGAGATCAATGTCTAACGATATGTTTCTGAAAGAACCTGCCGTGTTCACTTGAGGAGTTAATCTGGTCACGGGATCACTCGCAATATCCACACGCGCGTCTCTAGCTGTTATTTCCCATAGCCTCTATTTCACTTGATAGGCTAGGGTACTCCCAGCAATATTGTTGCACCGACCCCCACGCGTTTCCCCCACACGACGCTTTGCTCTGCTTTTACTGATACTGTATTGAAATTTCCCAATTAGTTCTGTTCCCCTGCAGCCTCCGGTCACAAACACCTGATCTATTCAGGATGTCAGTCACGCTCGAGCCAACTTCCGAGTGGCCAGAAAAGATACATAGATCAGCCGGCAAGATGTAATCGACCTCCTCTCGCTCACATTCCTGGCGCGTCGGGTGAAGAGTAACCCCACCTACGATGAGCTGGATCGGAGCAGGCTGATGAAGTACTTTCGCTATCCATAGTTCGCATTTGGCCTGACCAGACGGAGGAGGTGGGACCCGCTCCAACCCAAGGCGAAGAAGCGGTGGTGGTCTCACTTCAATCACAATCGTAGCCTCTAATATTGAATCCGCGTATTATAGCTATAGATACTCTTTAAGCTTTTGGAGTCGCTCCGCCGCCCGCTGTAGAAGCTCGTAGTCCTTGCAGAACGCGAATCGGATGAAGCGCTCGCCGATTTCTTGGTGTTCTTTGCAGTAGAACTGCAACAAAATGCATCAGTGTTGCTGTCGGCGGCTTGCATGGTCAGCAGCGACGAACCTCGCTAACAGGAATCGTCGAAACCCCAACCTCCTGCGCGATAAACCAAGCCGCTCTATCGAGAATTCGTTAGAAGTTGCGGAAGGAATAGAGGTACAGAATGTGGGCGTACCTGAAATCCTTTCCTCGGCCCTTGAGGGTATCTGGGTATGGGTAATCCTCAGGCACCTTCACCTTGGATATATCCTATTAGGGAACTTCCCAGTTAAACATTGCTTGCGCAGTTGTCGGCTTTCCCCTTACCAAAAGGACGAAGTATCCTCCCTCGGGTAGGGAGTATTGCAAACCCAACTTCTCGAAGGCATTCACCAAAATAGCCCGGCGCTCAGCGTACTCCTTAACAGTCTTGTCAAAAAATTGGAACTCGGCCGCTCGCTCTAGTCCTGCTGCCGCAGCTTC
>WSTY01001241.1:0-11413 GCA_019633465.1 Tulasnella sp. 417
ACACGAGCACCATGAGAGTAGTCGTAAACCGAGTACCAAGACTTGAGGAACTCGTCCCCAATAATAGCCAGGTCCTCGGGGAAGCTATCACCCATCCCGACAATGCCACCAACACAAGTCCTGAGGGGAACGCACAAGAGTCAGACAAGAATCGTGGGTTAGCAACGAAAGGGGCGCTCACGAAGAACCGGAGCCTGTGTGACCCAAGTTGAAATCCACGGTGTTGAGCGCGAAGAAGTTGCCACCAAACTTGAACTGGATGTTCAGCCTCGCATTGCAAGGGTAGCTCCAGAATCCGGGACCGTACTGCTGCTCTGCCCGCTGAGAACCAGGAATCTGGCGGTAGATGGTCGTGGCGACGTCTTGAGGAACGTAGATGAGGGTCGTGCCAGAGTCGATGGCTGCGGTGAGGCTCCTGGGCATCGCGACCGGCTTGCTGTTCACTTGCACGCCGCCCATCGAGACCGACCAGTACGTCATGCTGGTGACCGGTACCCAAGTGACCGGACCCACGGCTTTCGACGAGTCGTAGCAGCCGAGGCAGAGCGTCGAGCCAGTGGTCTTGTGGCGGGTGAGGTGGAGTGAGAAGAGGGGTGCGGCGACTTTGTTGGCTTTGATCAAGTTCTCGAAGAACGTCGGTTGGCCGGATGAAGCGACGGAGCTAAAAGCCATTCCTGGTGCGAAGGTTTAAAATGGGATTCCGAAAACAGAATGGGGAAACGGGACCTACCAATCAGACCGTCGTTTGGTGTAGCGTTAAAGTCCTCGGACTCGTGGTCCACGGCGCCAAAGTATTGGTTGTCGACGACCAGAGACCCGACAGACACTCGATCTTGTGCAAGTACACCGCTAACTTCACCCGTTCCCTAGAGTAGCCAACGTCAGAAACGTGCCGGGTTCGGGATCCAACGCCAGACTCACATATTGGACAGAAAAGTCGTCTCCCGTCTCTTGGTACGTCGAGCTCTTGTCCGCTTCGTACCCAGGATGAGGGCAATCAGGACAGTTGACTGGGACCCAAAGGTCCGCGGAGCCAGTATCAATGTCAACCGTCATTCGTTGATTTTGACTTCCGAGGCTGATCGGACCGTAGTACAGGACGTCGAGGTTGCCGGAAATGTTGTCGACAAGTGGCATGGTGGCTTGACGAGCACCGGCAACATCTTGAATAGCAGCTCCGTTGAATGCAGCTTCAAGTGCAGGAGAGATGGCGTCGGAAAGGAGGTGGGTACTGTGAAGCAGGTCTTGGAGATGGGCTGGGAGTTGGACGTTGTGAATGAGTTTGGCGGCGTCCTTGTATTTCGAGAGAACGCGTCGAATCTCCGCTTGCTGTAGATGCAACAGTCGAATAAGCCAAATGAAAAGGCGGAGAGAAGACCAGAGCAATAAAGGCACTTACAGCAAAAGATGGGTCGAAGACGAAGTCCTCGCCCGTTACGGGAGGTGCGGCCTTGAATCCACGCCTGGCTAGGTCGTACGACCCAGTCCTAGAAGGGACTGACGAGTAGAAGGATCCTTGGAGAGGCGCCGCGAGACCAGTCGATGCGAGGAGAAGGGAGAGCGAGAGGGAGGACACGATCGAAGACATGACGACTTTGAGTTGGGGCGTTGGGGTTCTGTTGAGTTGAGAGATGCAATGGGTATGAAAGATGTGAGTGATGGAAATGGTGAGGCAAGACATTCGCCAGCTTTAAAGCTCTGTAGGGAATCGCTCTTGAGCCAAGCAGGCGAGATTTCGACCGGGATTTCAATACTGACTGGCAGGTCAACACGCAACAAGCTAGATTCGAGGCAGGTAGTCCGTTCAGCCATTTGATGCAAAATAGACAGTCAGTTTGGAACTTACCAATCGTAGGCATAATCGAGCGCGGTTCGGTTGTCGCGTTGTGGACGCCGAAAACGATGGTGCTGCGCCGTGAAACCAATCAAAACTGGGAAAAAGACTAACGTCGACCGCGATGAATGCAATTCCCATGATTATCGGTGACTTCGGCCAGGTTGTTTAAGTAATTCTGTTTATGGATGGAGGTACCGCTGATGCGTGCCATGGGTGGAGAAGAGATCTGGAGGAACAGACCGCAGGAAATCAAACGATGCACGACAATCACAAACATCGCGTTGTCCCAGCCAGAGCTCCGGATCCCCCACTTTCGCGCAGGAGGGGGGCGTCAGTACTCCTATACCACTGAAGCCAAATCCGTCTATATACCACGTATGTCTGCTTAATAGGGTAGAAGTCGCGTTTTGTAGACTGGATTTCGAAGGGCTATGCGTAGTGACGACGAGGTCATGGTGAGCCTTGAGGGGAGGGGCTAAGTTCTGGTACGACTATATGAGTCTCGTGTGTCTACAGGAGTCAGATAATCTTGAATGGCGGGCAGCTGGTCTCCTCTTGCGAGGGGATAGGCAAAGCTACGGGAGGACTCTCCAACGAATACCTCGCGCGTTAGGGAACTAGACTCGTGCTGAGAGCCTGTCTTAGAATCTCTTCTGGTTGCGGTACGAGTATACGTATCACAGTGAGCTCAGAACTCGGGGCACTCGTTCGGTCCTGAACATAACCCGAACATCTGCTTCCCACCCCGCAAAGGCTGATCTTGTCCAACCAACCATGGCAGACCCTTCGACGCAACAGCTCCTGCCTGACGAGACGGATCTCCTCATTCGTTCTATTAGTACTCTCCTTTACTCATTGTGGCCGTACACGCCTCAAACGACTCCAACGGACTCGACCTACCCTCGACTCAACAACCTGGCTCTGCTCTTCGTATCGAGTGCCAGGGGTGACAGTGCTGCAATAGCTACCTTTGTCAGCAAAGATAATATTCACGTAGAAGTTATTCGGGAGCATCCAAACGAGCCTGACCAGTCGCAATTGAGGAACTTCCAAATTTCAAGAGAGTGCGAGGTTGCTAACGGACGTTCCTCATAGTGCGCTACAAGACGCTCGTGCTCCGCACGAACGTGACCAATCGCAATTAAGGGTCTGCCAAGATGTCAAGACGAGGTGCTTCCCAATTCCTGATGTCAGAAAAGACTGTAGTTACTAACGGACACCCCCGACAGTGTACTACAACAAGTTCACGATGGAGTTGGTCTGGTCGCGTTGCAGGAAGAACTGCTCCGCAACCCCGTCCGGTTTTGTTTTACAAAGTAACCCACCTGAAAGTGGTTCAATTAGGGGTCTGATTAACGCCTTCTTGTTTAGAGGACTGGACGCTATCACGCCCGAGCTGCACGGCAACGTTCTGCAAGATCTTCTTACAAGGATGTATGGAGTGGAAGCCGACAGGCGACAAGAGGCGGAAGATACCCTCATTCGCTACATCTTTTGTTTTGGCATCAGGAAGATACGGCACCGTCTAAATACAAAGATCGACAAAAGCGCCCTCTCCTATATTGATCTTCTCACCTCCTCGAATATCTCGAAGGAAGAGTTCATCGCAAAGCGTACGAACGTCAAGGTCAAGCTCCCCCAGAAGCTAGAGAATGCCGATGAAAAGTGGCTTAGGGAAGCTTTGGAGGAGAATTATCCAGACACGAGGGTTGACTCTGTTCAGAAGGGCAATTCAGTTCAGGTCCGCCTTACTACGGATCAAGAATGGAACCTTTGGGCGTTGTTCAAGCAATATTTGCAAAGCCTAAAAACGCTCACTCTAGGTTTAGAGTCCTTCACAAAAGGGAGCCCCCAGCTCAAGCCCGACCTTGAGGATAGGCTTCCGCTCGACCTTGAGGATACCCTTCCGCTCGGCCTTGGCGGAGTTTTGAGGATGCTCCACTTATTAACTAACAATTCTCCTACGTTTTGGACCATCATGGAGCAAAGGAAAGAGCTATTATCTGGCATTTCGGTGAGCAATTTGGCTAGCTTGGCGCGTTTATTCTAACCAGTTGGATCAGCGGCAGCTTGGCGAAGACTTTCGAATGGAACAAGGTCTCCCTAACTCGCCGCCAACACCAGCCCCGCCTCAGGGGGGTGGTGGAGCATTGCAAAAACCTACCGAAGCTGATGCAGATGCAGAGCCATCCGACGCGGAGACCGATTACTCTGCTTGGCAGTATACTCAGTCCGACGACGCTGAGGTTCGGTCGGGGGCCCAACCGCCTCGCACCCGTGGACCATCGGACTCGACCCCCTCTCGTCATATGCGGCACGATGAGCCCGAGCGGGGGCTCTCGGCATCTATTCGGGAGATTCGGAGGTGGCTTGTACTATTAACAGAATGGTATCAAGCGGTGAGGCAGCTGTGCAACCGATCCATCACCGCCCGCTTCCTTGCCAACAAGTCGTTGACCATCCATGTCGAGCTCGCCCCCCAACCTTTTACACCGAATCGGCAAGCGTCACTCCGGTCAACACTTGATTCTCTCTCATTGGAAGCCGATTCGGATACGAGGCTTGACTTGGTTATTGCGAAAGCTCGGGCGAAGTTTCCCAACCGCAACGGCAACGCACAAGATGCTATCTCCGTGTTGCTCAACGCCTCACCTAAAGATGAAGACACACTACAAGCCTGGGAGACAAAGTTCAACGGAACTTCGGTGCATTGTGAGGCACTCCTCGCGTGTTACTTGAAGGCCCAAAATGTTTGCCCCATTCCATATTCTCTCTCCAGATATGATCCCTGACCCTTTCACGTCTGACAGGCTGCTAATAAGCCCATAGGAACATCGAAGTGGTGTTGCTTCTGTTGCGCTCTCGTGCTCCAACATCTGGGATTCAAGGACAAACATATCGGGAGACATGGGAAAGTGTACCCTTGGTCTCCTCCCCCTGGAGCTGACGTTGGGACCAAAGAAGCCGTCCTTCGCGGTTTGAAAGACCGACTCGCTACCTGTCTCCGCCTCCAATATGAGCGCCACAGGACCGGCGATTCTGGTCCGATTTCTTCAAGCGGTTCTCCGCTGGATGGCACTGAGGTGCTCCCGCTCAGTAGCTATACTCCGCTTTCAGAAGAGGATCTGAGCTATTTGGAGGCGATAATACGTGGGGAAGGCGAAGTAGTGGGAGTATAAATTGTCTTGGTCTTTGGCCCCGCTTTCATCCACATGTAATTAGTTACGAGTAACTCACGTTGTCTATTTTTGTCCCAGCACCGACGATCAACCGCCGCGTAGTAGATCACCCATGAACTAGTTGGAATTTTAGATAATGTGCACTGCTACGGTTGCCCAGAGCCGCCAGGTCAACAAGGAACCGTGTCCCCCGCTTCTCGAACAGGGAAATACATTCAATAGTCGGAGCATAGAGACCCTGACGGAGTCGTCAATGCACGTGGCGCCCAACCACGCAGTAAATCCAGGCGGGTCTGTCTGATTATTACTCCGTGAGTTCACCGGTTACTGCATATCAAAAATGTGGTAAATACAGCTTTCGAAAGTCCAAGGCAAGACAAGGAGAGGAAGATACATAGCTACAGGATGAATAGGAAGCGGAGAAGGGAAATTAGGATAAAACATGCGCTACGTGGTTTTTCAAAACAGGGGGTATTCAATCCATGGACCCTTTGGGGGGAGGGAGATGGAGTTTCCCAAGTTCCATAAATCTTCGAAAACCTTACTGGTTGCTCTTGGCCAAACCGACACGATTCCCTCCAGCATCATAGATAGAATACCAGTTCTTCAAGAAAGCATCTCCGACGGTGGCAAAGTTAACACCTTGGTCAAGGCCCATGATTGCTCCAATGCAAAGCGAGCCGTCCCTAAATGAGGTCAGAGTATTAGTAAACCTATGTTGCGCTTGATAAACAGCCAGAACGAGCGTACGAAGTTGCAGGGCCCAAGTTGAAGTCGTTCGAATCAATGGCGTACGACTGCCCGCCAAATACGAATGCAATTTCTGGAATCTGTGAGCCACATGGGTAGGCGTAGGATCCGTCTCCTAGTTCGGGTGCTGGAGTTGCTCCTGGGATGCTAGCGTAGATAGATTGTGCAAACGAGGTTGGAACGTAAATCTACGGTAGCGCAAAAAAAGGGTTGTTAAACATCAGCTCTGGGCTGTAGGGAAGGGATGGAGAGGGATGACGTACGGCGGTAGTACCGGTGTCCATGACACAGGAGAGGCCCTGAGTAGCGGTTTGACCATTGACGGTGATAGCGTCAGCCTAATGACGCGTTTAAAGCGGGTACCAATGAGTCGGTTTTTACCAGAGAATAGGAAATGAAAAGGGTCGTACCGCGATGCTCCAATACACTTGCACGCCTTGCGTCTCCGACGCGTCCAAGTTGTAGTAGTTGACGTCTACATGAACACCGGATGCCAATTAGATGCAATCTTATCATTCGTTGAAACAATTTAACTTACTTCCAGTGTACTTCGTTGAGTCGGTGCATCCGATACATAACTATTCACGTCTCGCGTCAGTTCCCCGCGCGTGATAGTCGACCAACGCGAGCGAGACGACGAACCTCTGAGCCAGTGTTATCACCCCTCGCAAGATAGAACGAGAATAGATTCGAAGTTAAAGCACCCTGTTGAGCCAGGTTGAAGAAGAATGGAGTGGCTTGGGATTTAGCGAGTGATGGGAACGCCATTCCCATTAAACCTGCAAAAACCTATGCTCGTAGATGTCGATGGAAGGTAAGGAAATGAGATTCAGCAGAACCGCGAGGAATCCAGGACAGACGCTCACCCCGCCAGCAGTAAAGGAGCCACTCTCCTGGGTGATAGCTGCGAAAACTTGGTTTTGAACTGTGAGACCAGCAACGGTGACCGTGTCGCTCGCTAAAGTTCCGAATGCTTGGGAGCCATCTCCGTATTGAATGTTGAATCTACAGCGGTTCGAAAGCAAGATCAAATTTACGATCGTCGTTTAACTGTGACTTCTCTAAGAGTTACGTACGGCTGAGATGAAGCTCTGTAAGAGAAATGCAAGAGAGAAATATTAGCCAAGTACAAAGATAGAGAAGGGGGTGGGTTGATTACGAACTGGAATGTAGAGGACTGGGCTGTATTGAAAAGCGGCGTTCCGCATCCGCTGCAGTTCTCACTGACCGACCGTCGAACAGAGTCAGCTGAGGCGAAGGAATATGAAGCTCGAAATAAACTTACGTTGGGATGAGGAGGTCAGCCGAACCAGTATCAAAGTCGATTGTGGTTTGCTGAGGTGGAGTACCGACTGGAAACGAGCGAGAACGAACAGGTTAGGTCGTCTTGTTCCATTCAGCTAATGTTTCATTACATACCGGATAGAGCACCGAAATAGACTAAGAGGTAAAGTCCGATAATCAGAATACATGTGGCTTGTGGACCCTGCTTTCCTACTTCTACGCACCAGCGTCACTCTGATCCTCCAAGCTATTCTCTCCGCTGCTCTGCCTCTTCTTCAATGACTGGATGTCGAAAGGCTCAATAGCCTCGACCTTGACTTCCCTCTTTGCTTCGGTAGCCAGCCCACGTTTCTTTGAGGCGAGGTTGGCATAACGATCGGAAACCTTGTTCCTCTCCGCCTGTGCAGCGGCCGCGTTGAAGGGAGTGTCCGGTGACGTGTTGAAAGCCCGCTTTTGTTGACGAATGGGTACCACTTGCGCTTGGTGTCGGGGAAGGGTGGGGTTGGAAGCGACGAGTGGCGCTAGGAGAAGGGCTGTGGTGATGGCTGACGTCGGGAGGATCATGGCGAAGTCGTGTTTCGAGTCGCGGAAGTGTTCGAGTTAGTGTTTGGGGGAGCCAAGGAGCCAATTGTGAACTTCACCTTGGGCGGGGGAGATGTTTGAGCTATTTATATAGCTGCGGAGAGGTGCACCGGCTAACGTCGGTAGTTGCCACTCACAGCACTCCACCAGCACCCACCCATGACGTTCGGCCCCGCGATGCGCAGCGCAACGCAACGTTCGTTTAGCATGCTCCTCAGGTACTACAAACCTTTACCACATGTCATTGAAGGAGGGTGTCAACCTCTTGGCAGTGCTCGGCAACTAAACTCGTGCTTTTGGCACGTTGTGGCTTGGGATCTGGACTTGATCGAACGGCTGCGGACGGTTGGAACAAACTATCTCCGGTGATCATCGTATTGGAATTGGTAAATGCTGAGGGAATAATTACGAATCGACTGCGGTGCAATTAGCGCGGTGAAGCTTGGTTATATATGGCATAATAGGAGGGAAGTCGAACGCGGGTGGAGGTGGCGCGTCCATGGAGTTCAAACTTCACGGCTACGTGTGAGAATACCCCACATCACGAATCCCACGGTTACCAGAAAAGGCAAGCCGATGGTCGTACCACAGAGTTCCGGGCAAGGCTTGGTGTGAGCAAGGCGTGCATCCGCTGTCATGGGCGCTATCATGCTGATCGTGGATGGGGCTAACCAGGCATGGGCGATAAGGGGCGGTTGGCGCATCTCATTCGCTAGCGACGAATCCCAAGTATCGCAGTCCATCCTACATCGATCCTCATGGAAAAGAAGATATTAGAGAAGTGCAGTCCGGTTTGGGTTGGGGGGGAGGGTTCTCATATGGCAGGAGTTTCTCACGGAGCACTCCAGGCTCTAAGCCTGATACGAATAGTGGCGCAACAGAGACGTATGTATAGAGACGTATCGAAAGCAAGGGATTCGGGTGGGTCCAGCCCCTAAGATTGGAGGGTATCAAGTTTCGGAGGTCAAAACAACAATAGAGTACTCAAGAACATCGTCAAGAACCGGGTACAACTGAGGGTGGGGTTATCGAAGTCGAGGATATCTGCGAACAAGGTTAATCCTCCTTTTACGTTGTCCAATCACTCTTCAGAGAATTAAGCACCTGACGACTCGGACCCGTCTCACAGATTAGATGAGGAAAGCCACTACCTCTGCGCTTGGCGCGGGCCTGTACATGTGGAGGGGCAAGTGATGTGAAATCCCCCGTAGATATCTGCGCACCAGTCAGATCGCGAGTCGTGCTGTCAGACCCTCTTCCTTCACTCTGCCCCCCAACCCAACTTGAGAGCGCCGTCTATCCTCAAGTCTTCTCACTACAGCCAAACATTTTCCATCATCCGCCCTTCATTGCTGCCCCCAATGTGGAAGTTTGTATCTAAACTTCTTGTGCCCTTGCACGTCTTCCGAATTCGACTTTTGGCATACTCGCCAGGCACCCCGATCCTCGATGAAACTGATGATCGAGACAGCTACAAAAACGCACCCCAAGGCACTGAAAACCAGAAAATAGGTGAATCGTCTGCGGTGGGTACTTGGTTTTGTTACCTAAGTCTCTCGGGACTATAGATGGCTCGAGGCAGACTTGACAATTTGTCAGATTTCTGTCTTCCTTCTAGCGCAATAAACCTTAAGTTAGTGGGATCTGAAGGGAGTGGTGGCAAGGCCAAAGTGGTTCAAGCCACATTGAAGCAGGGCAGATGGGCCGGCCAGCGCCAGATAGCAGTGAAGAAGCTTCATTACCATGCTGGCAAAGATAAACAGACTTTTTCTAATGTGAGAATGAGATTTCTCCTGACTTATCATCCAGTACCTGAGGTTCCCACCTAGGAATTCGTTCACGAAGTTGAGATCATGACTGGGTTATCTCACAAGAACATCGTCAAATTCATTGGATTCGTGGCAGACCTCGAAAACGGAAAAGCATGGATTGTGCTTTCCTGGGAACCAAATGGTACTATTAGCGAGTTTCTTGCGACAGGAAATTGGGAAATACCCAAACGCCTCTCTCTTGTAAGCGATGATGTGCGTTGGAAGAGATGTATAGGTAGCCAAACGCCGTCAATGCTCTAGATCCAGGATACATTCTCGGGCATTGAATACCTTCATACCAGACAGCCACCAATCTGCCACGGCGACCTCAAGTCGGTGAGTGGTGACCCGACTCTACATATTTTGCACCTCTTCTCACCTCCAAGTACTCATGCCAAACATTCTGGTAAGCTCAACATACCACGCCGTTATTACCGATTTTGGCTCCGCTCGAGTCCTCAAAAAATCCGACGCCATCGCCCAAGACACGGCGAGAGAACGCGATTTTGAAGCGAAGGAAAATGTGGCTATGGGGGAGCCTTCCGCTCAGATACACGTCGGCGCTACCGGGAACCAGTTAACATTGACCGGACCTGCTTGGTCCCTTCGATGGGCACCTCCTGAAGTTTTGAATGGGGGTCGTCGGGGTTTGCCGGGTGATATTTGGGCGGCAGGATGGGTCTGCTGGGAGGTGGGTTGATTGCACTTTTGGTTGAGATCGCCAAGGTGTACTCATAGGTTGACTAGGTTATGACGGGCAAACTACCATTTCCCGACCTCAACTCAGCTGGGGCGATCACATTGATGGTAGTCCAAGGCAACGTTCCATCTGCCCGGGAAAGCACTCAGCTTTCGCAAATTATCAGTCTCTGTAGTCTTATGAAAGATTGCTGGGCATTCAATCCCGACGACAGGCCCAGTATATCGCAATGCTGTAATGAAGTACGATGGATGGTGGGTCTTGCACGGAGTCCGATACAAGTATTTTTCTAATGCTTTCTTAACCCTAGCCATCGATTCACCCCATGAAGAGAATGGTTTCAGACCCTAAAGCCCCCTCCAGCAGGCTTTTGTTGCAAATGGGTTTGATGAGGTACTCTCAAAATGGATGTCAATGCGCTGCCGAGCTGTACCGGCAAGCATTGGAAATTGCAAATGATGAGAACGATCAAGAGACGAAAGCAGTGGCGTTGTTCCGGCTGGGCCAAGTCTTCCGTCATCAGTCAAAGTTCACCGAGGCCAACACGGCCTACACACAGGCGCGGGGCATATTCAATTGCATCGGTCATGAACTTTGTCAAGCAAACACGTTAAAGGGGTTGGGTCACCTCCACAACAGTCAGCGCAAATACGCCGATGCCGAGCAATCTTACGCAGAAGCGCGGGACATATTTGCTCGTCTACACGATGAGCTCGGCCTTGCAAACACATTGGTTGGGTTAGGAGACGTGCACCACACTCAGCGCAAGCACAACGCCGCCGAAGAGTCTTATACAAAAGCTCGAGACATCTTCGTTCGCATCGGCGATGACCTAGGCCGTGCAAACGCGCTGAATGGTCTAGGACGACTCCGGGACGCTCAAGGCAGGTTCGCCGACGCCGAAGAGTACTTCATTCTTGCCCAAGAAATCTACGCCCGCCTGGGTGAGGACAAGGCGCGAGCGGCAATACTGCAAAGGCTTGGACGCGTTTGCCATGCCCAGTCCAAACATGGAGGCCGAGGACTTTTGTACGCGTGCACGAGAGATATTCGCTCGCCTCCAAGATGACCTAGGTATGGCCAATACTCTCTACGATCTTGGCCACACTCACCGGAAACAGGGCCGAAGCGGTGAAGCGGGAGCGCTTTATACACAGGCAAGAGACCTCTATGCTCAGGTTTGCGACTCAGAGGCCGAAAAAAAGGCCGCATGGTGGTTAGCCTATGTATCACGAGAGCAAAATCCACCCACAAGCTCGCCGTCTCTCTC